>JAXGGA010002038.1:0-132874 GCA_038373865.1 Uloborus plumipes | reverse complement strand
ATGACAGGACAGATCAGAACACACAGCTTGGAAAAACTACCATTCTTATAGCTGCAGACGATGGAACGTATTGGCGTGACGTCGAGACAAAATTTAAATAGAACTTTAGTAAAAATACAACTCAACTTTTAAAAAAACACAGCTTAGGGAAATTTCTTAAATTGTTTACCCTCTTCGAGGAAGCAAGTTGTTCCTCAACACTAAAGCTCTGATGTCACACCATTACGGAAAAAATGCACGTTCTGTCACTAGTGATGGGATTGTTTGCCGGCGTGCTAGGATGAAAATAAAAAATGGGATTTCTTTCCCCCGGGACGTGCAGGCAAAGGAAGTAGGTGCTCTTAACATTTTATTTTTATTTATTTATTTTTTTTTTAAATTCGTTTAGGGACTTTCTCCAAGAAAAAATAAAGGGAAATGCTAACAATACTTGATATAATCATTTTAGTCCTTAAGATAACTATATTTTCATGATACTCTAAAGGCCCTGCTCCACATTAACGTAAAGCAGAAAAATGAAGCAGAAACGTAAAATGGATTAAATACAGTGAACTCTCACTTATGCGCCGGCCCAAGAGACCAACAGAAAAAGACGCATAAGTGAGAGAGACGCGTAATTGAACAAGTCTATTTAAAGGTCTAAAACACAACATCAGTTCCAATGAGAGCATGAATAACAATGTTTATATAGAAAAGGGACAAATTACTACTGTTTGCCAAGTACTGTAACGTAACTACAATGATAAAGAAAAAACAGAAATTGTAGCATGCTTAATCACAAACAGTTCCCTTTACTTTAAAACGATCCATGATGGATAATTGTGCTCCAAACTCTAGTTCATGCGGAAAAATGCCTTCCGTGAGCAATAAAGGCGAAAGACTAAAGAGGAAAGTGAAGAAACATGCTTATTTTTTTGAAGAAAATAAGTTAATTTTACATTTTACGCAAAATTCGGCGCATAAGTGAAATATTTATTTTTAGAGTGACGCATAAACGAATGATATTATCATTATATTACTATGGAATGTGCCCGAAACACTGGAAATCGTCGTATAAGTGAAAAAGGCGCATAAATGAGGCGGCGTATAAGTGAGAGTTCACTGTAGTGTTTCTATGGAAAGTACCCGGATTTTCGGTTTCTGCCTTCGGTTTCGGTCGCGTTTTCCGCTGATGTGGAGCAGGGCCCTCACTGATTTCCCTCTGATTTTCACAAAACTATTGAATATCCACTAAGTTTACTTGCACTTATAACACATCAACATGTAATATTGTTTCGCCTTTAGTATTAAATAAATTACTTTTATGTTTGCAAAGAACGTGAATTTCATCTTTTATTCAGAGTTAGGATTAAATACACTATTTAATCCATTTTACGTTTCTGCTTTATTTTTCTGCTTTACGTCAATGTGGAGTAGGGCCCTTACTTACCTACAAACAAACAAACAAACCCACGTGTGAAACTTATAAAAGCGTATTGAAAACATACAGAGCAATGAATAAATAAATTTAAAGAGAAAAAAAAAACATTTTAGAAGTCAAAAAAGAAAAAAAAGATGAAAACGTATCAAATTAAGTTTTTCTTTTTTCGCGGGGATTGTGGGATTGGTCCGCAAAGTAATTCTCATCAGGGGGTCCTTGGTGGTCTGGACTTAGGGAGCCTCTATCGGTCTTGCAGTGAGTTGGAATATTTTTGCAATACTGCTGCGAAAGTATCCCAACTTAACCCAGCGCCGATCACATTTCCTATTATCTCCAAAAAGATAAACAATATCAAGGTCATAGCTCAATTTATTAAAGCCTTACCAAATTTCAGTCAGTCAAACGGCAAGTTTTAATTACATTTAAAGAAAAAACTGATCAAAATTTAAAGTTATCAAACAGGGCTTATACTTTTTACTGAAAATGCTTAAAAGTGTGTCACTTTCAGTAAAAAATATTGTAACCCAGAAAAATGTAATATGATATTAAAAATGTTTTTGGAAAGTTTCGAACAGCGTTTGACTGATTTCAAACGAAAATCTTAGCATCGTAAAAAACATTTTAAATCTTCATCACACTTTAAACTGAAAGCAATGTACTTAAATGTGTGACTTTCAGTAAAAAATATTGTCATCCTTTTCGGAAAAAAATAATATGAAGCGCAAAATGCTTTTTCGAAATTTAAAAATTTATCTCCAACTGGTTTTTGAAACCGATATTTGTTTGTAAATGTTATGTTATTTAATAAACGTATCTTTTTCATTGATAAAGCTCACAACTCCAAAATTCCAAACGAAATCAGCTTCGACGATTAAGATGAATTGGAATAGAATTTGATTTGGCAGAGAAGGAAGTTGTTTTCAAAGATATAAAAATCGCAGGGATTAATAACATTCTGTGACCGTGAGTCACTTCTTTGCAATGCACAGTTCGCTGAACGAGAATGAAAATACTTTCTCACACACAAATTTTCAAGCTCCAGATGAAAAAAAAAAGTCTCCACTTAATCATTCAAAAAAATAAGTTCTTTCGTGCTGCAAATAGCGAACATCGAAGGTCAAACTGCCAGATGCCTTGGCAGACGATGAATCAAAAATCGCCTGCCAAGAAAACGATTAGAAATATGTGCGTGCTCAATCGTTTCCACGTTCTTGACTGGACGCGGTAAATATTTGTGTTTTTGAGATCGTGAGAATTCGAATGTTCTGGCACCCGGTTCCCAAGCTGAGGGACATGCAAATTCTTGTGAGTGGATTGGGTTGGGGGGGGGGTGTACTTTAACCTAACGTTAACTCTCCCAACTATTCAATATTTATAGCAACTTAACCAAACGGATTCTCCAAACCGTTTGAAACTTATTGCTACTGCTAACGTTCCATCAATATTTCGTGTGAAAAATATGAAGCACTTGATCTTACTGACATGTTGTAGAAAAGGTTCCCAATCATTTTTAAAGGGGGGGGGGGGCATCGCCCCCTTTTGAGGCTGATTGACGCCAATCCCCCCCCCCCCTTCCCCATCCTTGAAAAGAATCATACTTCTGCGTTTGTGAACATCGATGTTATGGAGAAATAAATGCCAAATTTTTATTGCAAATAAAATGAACACAATAAAATAAATTTTATCTAATTCATCTTGAAGTTAAAAAAACAATAAATAAAAATATATTGCTTTTTTTTCGGTTTTTACTTTCTTTCTTTTTCAAAACAATCTGATAGCTTTTTGAAGGAAAATACTGAACTAAGATCATTCACGTACAATTCAAAAACAGAAGTACGGGAAAGTGAAATAGCGTTTCAAAAAGTGAAACGGTATATTTCTAATGGAAATCGATTTGAATAATATGAGCCTCTAAAAATATACTCGTACGTATTCAAAACGAAAAAGAGCCTTTTCTTCCTGGAAAATATGGTGGGCAATATGGGGCAAGGTGTAATAGTAAAATATTTTCACAGTTCGCAGCGCCACCTATCTACCAATATTTTAACTAAGTTGCTCAACACGTGGTTGACTTCAGTCAAAAAATAAATAGCTCTAAAGATCACCGAAAAAAATTATCACAAGTCATGCAATACACCGCCAACTCGGCTGTTTCGATCAGTGGTTGGAAAAACTACATTTCTTTTGTAGCGAACTACAACTACATTGTTATAAATGTAGTTGACTACAACTACAACTACTTTTTTTTAAATGTAGCGACTACAAACTACTTTTGAATTGTAGTCGCTACTTCGCTACTTTTTAAAAAAATAAATAAATAAAAAGCATACACCGTTTGAGGATTGACCGAAACAATTCGAAAAGTGGTTTACATTAATAAATTAACTCACGCGTATACGGAATAGAAATAGGAATTGTGTTTGAATTTATTTGTTACTTTTCCTTCTTGTTCCTTTTTTTTTTTAAATTTGTCCTTTTTAGATTTTTTTACAATTTTTACAAATATTCACACAAGATTCAAAAGTTGAAAGACTGAAAGTTTTTAACCTTCATTTTTTTTTTATTTCTCGCCAGGGAATATTTAGGAACATGAAAATTATTTGAAGGAATATAATGATGTCGAATAAACCAATGACATCAAACAGATCGAATGTATTTCGTCAAAATGGTGTATCTAAGGATCAGCTCATATTTTTATGATTATTATTTCTCATTGCGTCCGCTGCTGTACTCGTGCAAGATTTGCACCAGTCAGAGTTAATCAAACCTTGTTTTTTTCCTTTCATTCTCTGTTTTTTTTTTTTTCATTTTTTTTAAATTTAAAAGTAGTTTCCAGAAATCGCTACAAACTACTATTTTTTTGTATCGCGCTACTCACTACTCTACTTTTTTTAAAAAGTAGTGCGCTACACTACAAACTACTAAAAAATGTAGCCACTACAGTAGTTTCGCTACTTGTAGCGCGCTACTTCCAACCACTGATTTCGATCCATAGACTGCAGTTTCGTGCTAATTATGCACTCATCAGCATGGAATACGAAAGTAGCCGAACAAAATTACAGTCCATGGATCGAAATAGCCGAGTCGGCGGTGTATTGCATGTTCATGCCTTACCCCTTGCTTAGGAGTGGTTACTCAATGCTTTTTAACCCTTTGAAGCAAAAATGGGACACCGGTGAACGAAACATCGATTTCCCATGAATATTTTACCTTTTACACAGAAAGGGACACCACTGTTCTGTGCTGTATTACATAACCAGAAAATTATTAAAATGCAAAATATAATATGTTCCCCTTATTTTGCTGTAAATTAATTCAGAGTAATGAAGAAAGTATGAAAAATACGTTGATAAAAATTCTGCGTCAAAGGGATAACACAAATCATTTTCAAAATTTGATACACATGTTGTAATGCTCGTGATTTTTCAAAAATATCTCTTATTAATATAAAATGATAAAATTCTTGCAACTATCATTTTATGTATTAAATGAGATTTACTGATGCCCAATGCAGTACTTATATAGTTTGCAAAAGTATGTTTTGATTTTAGAAGCTCAAAGTAATTAGTCAAGTGCACGGGGAACAAAGTGGATGGGGCAAAGTGAAATAGTTCATTTCGCTTACTTATTGATTCAGTTATTAAATCATGTGTGTAATTCTTCTTTGTTTATTCATTTGTATTCTTGTACTTATTAATTCACCACTTTTCACTTATCACTTTTGTCCAAGCATTACATAGGGTAAGTGCTCCAGTAGTCGGCCATTTAAGAGATCTTTTGTGGATCTTATCTAACCTAGAACTTTCAGCTATCAATACAGCAACAAAAACAAGGTAAAACTTTAGAATGAACCTTTCTGATAGTGAATCACCTAACTGTTTCAGAAATTAAAAAAAAAAATTATGTTTAAATCCAAGCTGTTGTCAGCACTAGTAAATGTTCCAGTAGTCGGCCACAGAAATCCAGTGCTCGGCCACGTTGAATCCAGTAGTCGGCCACTTCATTTTCATTGATCTTATCTGATATAGGGGGTGGAATTAAAAAAAACAAAACAAAGGGAAACTTACAACGAATCAGACCTGTCATTTGGGGGTCAGGAGGGAGGAGGGTCAATTGTTCTCCCCCCCCCCCCCACCGGTTTTGAGAAATCAGTTAATTAATATATAAGTGGGCGCGGTGTTTGCTTTTTCCGATGATATTGATTTGTGTTTGCACCCTTCATTTGGGGGGGTCAGGAGGGGGGGGGGTAGTTGACTCCCCTCGGTTTTGAGAAATCAATTAATATATAATTGGGCGTGGTGTTTGCTTTTTTCCGATGAAACTGCATTGTGTTTGCACCCTTAGTCCCCCCCCCCTCCTCTAAAAACGTGAAATGACGGGCCTGCAGCGATGCATTATACTTAGTCTGGTCATATTTTTCGTGGTACCTCTGGTACTCAACTTGTGTAGATAATCATGTTAGTGTACTTTTTGATACACTATGTGCTTTACTTATTTCTCTAACTATCAATCTACCATTATTAATTTTAGACAGTACAATTAGCGCAGAATTCTCGGGACACTAATGTTTTTATACTATAGCTGCCTAAAAACAGTTTTATTTTAAAAACTCGAGCTAAAAAAGTATTTTTTCTGAATAACGTCTAAATATCTATGTCTATATCAAAAAGAAAGCAATTTAAAACATCAAAAAAAACTTTATAAGGGTATGAGTATAAATGGCGCAACGCGTTTTTCCCAACATACTTGGCCCCCCTCCATCCCTTTTTCTCAATATTTCACAATTCAAGCTACCCTCCCCTACCACACTATAACACACACCCAAATTGTTATTAAGGAATTATAGTTGAATTATAACTAAAATTGAGTAGTCTTTCTGCGATATGGATTTATTACCAAATGACGTTTTAGTTTTATACCACGGGCAAATCCGTGCCTGTACCGCTAGTTGTTACATAAAATGGTTTTGTGCGAACCAAAATATGAAAACTCATATTTCTTGTTACCTCTCCTCACCCTGCCGCAATCTGTCACAGTTTAATTAACCACCCTTTCCTCTTGTTAAACCTGGACACCGTTTTAGGACGATCTCCAGAAATAAACGATTTAACTTTGTATTGTGAAATAAGTGATGAAAGATAAAATAAATGTTGTCGCAACAAAGTATTACGTATTGCGTGTACGTAGTTTGGGCTTAAAAGAAAGTTTAAAAAAAAGCTTCTGAAGAAAAGAATTTCAGCAGCACTTACTAAAGATGCAAGAAGGGACAAAATAAACGAAGTTTATATAAAATGTACAAAATATACTTGCTTAGAAGTAAAAAAAAAAAAACAGGAATAGTTTTGTAGTGAACAGCAGTTTTTAGTGATAATGACCAAAGAATCAAGAAATGAAAAACTGCTTTAGGGCCATGCTCCACATCAGCGTAAAACGCGACCGAAACTGAAGGCAGAAACCGAAAATCTGGGTACTTTCCATAGGAACACCATTGAATCCATTTTACGCTTCTGCCTATTTTTTCTGCTTTACGTCGATGTGGAGCATGGCCCTTACTGTTTATGTAAACATAAAGACATAATAATAGAGTCGACACAATTCATAACCAATAATGACGTCGGCACTTAACTGGTTCACATTCATTAGAACGGAATTTCAACATACGGAACATAAAACTAAAACTGAAGTTTCAGAAATGATTGCTTCCAAAACTGTGCAAGTAAAAATACATTCAAAAATGCGCTGAAAGGAATCACCATCAAGACTTCATCTAGCACAGAATGTTCTACTGAAGCAAGTTTATTTGTTTTAAACTAATTGAAGTAAGATGAAATAAGGAAGTAAATGGAACTCGGGATGTCATGAAAGTAATCTTACAGCTTTCGAAAAGAATATTAGTAAGCAAGGAATAACCTTGAAAACAAACCGAAATTTAGTTCGCAACAATGTAACCATGTAGTTTTGAAATTAACTCAGCACAATTCTAATCCTCTAGCGAAGAAAACTCAAGAAGTCAAACATTTGGGGAGAATCATTAGTGAAAATGTACCAACATTTGAAACAGTTATCCTAAATAGAGCACAGGGGTCTTGAACCATTGGTAAAGCAAAAAGTTAAGCATAATAGCAAAGGAAAGAATAATTACATGCTTGGCACTCACTAAATAACTTGAGCCTATGTGACAATTGAAGTAATGCATCTTATCTCCTATAATTGGGGAATGTTTATTAACTGCCAAATAAGTATCAATAGAAGTCAAATCACTCGTTTCGCCAATTTCATTAGTTTAACATAAAATTTGATTAGAAAAAGTATTAAAACACCTTTTAATAATAACTACTCGTAGATGAGTATTAAAACTTATAATCTTAACTCAACGTATGCGTATTTAAAAATCTCTTTTTTAGAATTTTCAATTAAATTTACAACACTAGGCGCAATAAAATGTCGAAATGGTAGTCAAAAGAAGTTAAGACATTTAATTTAATTACTATTTTTCAAGAAAAATAAACTTTGAAAAAGGAATTTTTACTCAAAACAGTTAAATTGTCGCTGTATTTCAATAAGTTAATTTAGTTTTAATTTGATGAACCCCTATTAAGAATGAAAAGCTACATTAAGTATGTGGCCGACTACTGGATAAATCATCCAAACTGCTTAGAACCAGTGGTCGGCCTACCATGGCCGACTATTGGAAATGCAGAAGAATTCTGTACCCAGTAGTCGGCCACCCCTTTAAAAAATAATCGAGCCTAACCAGGAGTTCGCTCTTTCATTGAAACATTATGTTAGACATTCCATTAAGATAAAAATCACTCAAATTTACAGTAGAATTAAATTAATAAGTGTAATTGGCCATTTTAAGAAGACGTGTCTTCTTAGCTGAAAAATAAGCAGAATCGCAATCTTGGATAACGAGCACACCATTCAAAATGAAATGACTCATTACTAATTCAAAAAAGTACCCAAAACTTAACTGCCACTGGTTGATGATTGAGGATAAGTACATGAATGTGTGAATGCGCCATATCTGATTCTGAATTAAAAATTTACTATTTATGAGGAGTTTTATGTCATTGTGGCCGACTACTGGAGCACTTACCCTATTACAAATAAGAAATCGAGCATTTGAGAATTCGATGCCTTCCACCGCGGTGGTACTAGGTTTTCATCTGATACCATGCACATCACCCTCGGTTCTCGGAGGAGTAACTTAACTAGGAATGGCAATCTCCCCCACTGCCCAGCCAGCTTCTTGCCGCTTGGCTAGGCCTCTCCCCGAGGCCTACTGCCTTCTCACTTCAGCGACTCTCTCCACCCCTGCCATCAAGAAAAGGCTTGCTGGTTAGGCCCTCCATAAGACCCCTACCATGTTAGGATTGGCCGTAACAGTAGGTCTCTTCCGGCGCGAAGTGAGTACATACCGTGGGGCTGGTGCCGTTTCCAATGCTTTTTTACTCTAAACTAGTATTTTTGCTTGCATTAAACCCAGCCCTTCCATTTGCTTCATGTCAGCTCAATCATGTTCTCTCTTTTAACCAAACAACGAAAAAGAGCGTAGCTCTAACGCACTTTGTTCTTGTGATCTGTATCTGAGAAATCAGTCGTCTACGTATTGAGTTCAAGCAAAATGTCTGGCCCTATTGTAGTCAAATAGAGAAAATGACGAACAGTTGGAGTAGTCGGCTTGAATAGGTTAAATGGAAAGACCACCAAAATTGAAGGCTTAATTTTTCTCCAGTTTGATGACGGAAAAGCTTGCTAGTTTTACGCTTTAGATGCTATGACTGTCTCTTCCTAACGATTGCAGAAAACCCGCTGAAATCCGGTCCCTATTAAGCTGGTAATCCTTTGACGCCTTCTGGTGATACGTGGTTCTCATGCATGTAAGCGGGGAGATCCATGTTTCTCGCAATGGATTGTAGTTTTTGAAACGCATTTTGTAATTTATACTTGTTCAATTAATTCAATTGTATTCTTCTCCGCTAACGGTGTGAGAATGCTCTATCCCCACCTGCGCTCTTGGACATAAACATGAAATTAATAATGTTCGCGATGTATTTTACTGTTTTAAAACTATTTTGCAGTTGGATTTTTTTTTCTTTGATTAATTACATATTATTTCTAAAAGATAGGAGGTAAAAGTACACACCCCAATCCACGCTCATGGACATAAACAAAACATTAGTACTTTTCGTGATGGTTTTTGAAGTTTAAGAATATACTTTGAAATTTGTTTGAAATTGTTGTTCAAAAAAAAAACAAATTTTCTCAAAAAGTTAGAACTGTGCAATCAATTCTGCTTGAAATAATTTATTTATTTATTTTTCGAAAGAAGCGAATGCATGTGCACTCCTTTTACCTCCCCCCCCCCCCGGTGCCGCCGCGCATGATTATAAAGTACTAATATTACTAATAATACTAACTATACCATACAATGATGGTCATTTTCATTGATCCAATGCTATTACCAATAATTAAAACTAAAAGGAATATTTGAAAAATTAGTTTTCAGCTACGTACAGATATGACTTTATTATGCCCAAAAGTTTATATTTCTTCTTTTTTTTTCTTTCGCATTTCACAGTTAGGGTTCAAGATATTATTAAAAGATGTTAAAACGTAAAATACAGAGTAAAATCAGCAAACCAGAGGATCATTTTCGGTCACCTTCCTCTACCATTCAAATTTTTTTTTTTTTTTTTGGTAGCTTTCAGTATTTAAAAGACAATTGAAGGGGCAAGTGGATAAAGGTGGTGACAATTTTGGAAAAGCCTATTTTTTACCACGGATGAAAACACTTGTCCCAAGTATGGGGTTGCGAAAGATGATGGGTTTAAAATCAGAAGAGTGAAAGTAGTATTCATTCCCGATTCCTTATAATACCCACAGAAACAAAGCTGTTCCGTTTATTATTTGGATTGGATGAAAGTTTCTATGTGTTTTGTACCAATATTCTTCACGAGAAAACTTTTATTATTTACTGGAAAAAATATGCCTTAAGATATACACTGCTTTCCACCCAAAGTGCAACACGAAGAAAAACGAGTGATATCGCAACAAAATTTATAGTGCGTATATAGCATGTTGACCAAGTATATCAAATGATTGAATTTATAGACTTCTGTGAAGCGTCGTTCCTGCCAAAATCAGTAGCCAGAGTAGCCTCCATTGTTGGAGATCACCGCTGCCACACACCTCGGCATTGATTCAAAGATACTTTGGATGTGTTCTTGGGGTACAGCAGACCAAGCAGCCTCCACATGCTGCCGAAGTTGATCTGGTGTAGCTGCTGGCAAGGCTCCTATAAGAGGGGAGCTGACTCATCCGCAATTTTGGTTCCAAAACGGTGGGCGTGGAACCATTGGTATCTGTACTCAAGTCGCATTGAAGAACAGTGGAAGCTAAGCTTGAATTGTAGCTGCATAGATGATATTTGACTGTTTTTGTCTATATGACAAAAACATTTCATAAACTCAGGCTTAAAACAAGTCCAATGTGAAAATAGACCCAATTTCATGAGACATTTCCCAACAAACTGTTTTAAAATTCGAGAAATAAGTTATCTTTTTAAATTTACCAAATACGGTGCTTTATCCAACTAATCATAAGTTATTTTACGCCAGAGCAACCAAGTATAATATTAATGTGTTTCAAATACGTGTAACAAGGCTGGATCCAAGAATGTCTTGGAACCAAAATGTCGGACAAGTCAGCCTGTCCCCTACAGGAGCGCTAGCTGCTGGGGATGCAATCTGCGTCAATCGTTGAGCAATCATTTACCACATGTTTTCTATTGGCGAAAGATACGGAGAGCGAGCCGGCCAGAGAAGCAACTCAATCTTGCGATTGATGAAGAACACTTGGACAATGCGTGCCACGAGTGGTCGTGCATTATCCTGTTGAAAAAAGGGCTGTGTGTAAGCCCCCGAAGGTAAGGAAGGACAACTAGCTCCAATACCTTGAAGATATAGCGTTGGCAATGTGTACTAGAGGGGTGCGATAGTGATATCCAATACCGTAATACCCGGTGCAGGACCAGTGTGGCGGCGCAGAACGCAGCTGTTCAGCATCCTCTCTCCATGGTGTCTCCAGACTCGAATCCAGGGCCGGATCAACGTCTATTTACGCCCTAGGCCAAACTCAGAGATTGCGCCCACTTCCTATATTTGAACCTAATAGATATCGTACCTCTCCCCTCTCTTTCCTTTTTCTAGAGCCCCCCCCCCCCCCCCCGTTTGAGTAAATGAGGAATATATTTCCCAGGAATAATGTTTGAAAAAGAGGAGTTAGGGAGTGCTTCCGTTTAAATTTTTCGAAATTGAAGCTTTAAAAATGCTATTTTGGGTCATTTAGGGCCATTTAACGGGAAGAAAATGGGTTCGAACTAGTTCCAGAAAATTTCCGTAATTGAAACCCGACTTGCTCAATACTCAATTCGACTACTTTTGATCGTATTAGAGGAAGGACTAAGTCCGTTGACTTCTCCTTCTCCCCTTAAAAACGAAAAATTTGACGAGAGATTGTTGGAGGAGAACGAAGTCGGGAGCGCTATCCTAGCAATTTTTTCCGAAATTGAGGTCCTAAAATGCAGTTTTTGACAATCTGCGATTCTCCATAGAAAGTTTTGAACTTAAGACTGAAATATGCAATGGGAAACCATCTACGATGACATAAGGAGAAGTTTCTTATTCACAAATATTTCGAAATTAAACTCCTTAAAAGCAAAATATTAGACGATTTTAGTTATGCTACACTGAAAAAAATTGTGTGACCTTACTCCATAACTACGGTGGCAGCAGTGCTGCTCCCACTGCTTTAGAGTAACTTAATAAATAGATATATGGTGTAAGGTATCACCATGGTAATATAACTGTAGCGGAACGTTTCATCAATTTCTATGTAAGGTTACATCATAATTCTCTGCCAAAAAGAAGAAAAAAGAGTATTCATCAGTCTGGCAGATTACTTTCAATTATTCGTTCATTTAATGTTTGTCAGATTCATGCTTTCCCACTACCAATCAGTTTTACACGAATTCTTAATGTATATTTTAATTTTCGCACAATAGAATCGAAACCCGAACCGCGAATTTACCGCGTGCAGAGCAAAGTCAGCGTCTTGACCACTGGCCGGTTAAGGGACATCTAGACTTCAAGATAGTCATAAAGACTTCAAGAGTTTTGTGCCGATGTTTGTCTTAATGCATGCGCTTTGAATAATACTCCAGTAATTTTAGCGTTTGGTAGAAATTTGCACTGGTTGCGTGAAACTTTCCTCCAACAATGAAAGTTTTCTTAAAATCGGAGCAGCTTACTCCAGAAGTTGTGTGATGTTACACCCATCAACAATGGTAATCTTGCACATTTTTTTATAGTAGTGGAGGGGTAGAGGCGCTCTCCGGGAAAATTTTAAAATTTAGGTCCTAAAAATTAAATATCAGAAGATTTTTAATGAGCTTCTGTGTGTAAGGGGAGTCAGGGTTACTCCCCGGGAAAGTTTTGGAACTTGTAGTCCTAAAAATTTTAAACGATCTGTTACAAATTGGAGGTGGTGTATTTGGGAGCTTTCCCAGAAAAAAAATAGAAACTCTGCATATTTATGTGTATATATGCATTTGTAGGACCTCTAATGCATCTGATGGTGCTGGATGAAGAGATGGGCTTTGTGGACTCTCCTCCGGAAAATGTTCTGACCTTTTAAATCACCTTCAAATGGTCGGAAAGCGGGGGGAGGGGTTCGTGCACAGATGTTTAGAAGTTGAGGCCTTATAATAAACGAATCTCCGATTATGTTAGGGGAAAAAATAAGATTTGGGACTCTCAGAAATTTTCTATATGGTGGTTTTTAAAGGTCACTGTGACCTCCTATGAACTCCCATCGAGGCGTCCTGGTATGTAATATCTCTTTTCATTAGATGTTGATACGTGTGAATGCTAGTACTTTATCATTCGATAAAATTTGAAATTTATTCGTTTGGTGAACTGATAATTTCCTATATTCCAAATATTTAAGTTTTGGGCAAAACCTGATGATTGACAGTCATAAATAAATATGAATTAATAAATTATCAATCGCAGAAGACATACTTCCTGACATGATTTAAAGACATCAAGAGAAATATTGTTTCATAAACAAGTTTTATAACTGAACATTTTCTATATTATGACTTTTACTAATTGTCCTGGGCATAGGCGTAGCGTGACCAAAAGTTTTTTTTTGGGGGGGGGGGGGCACGGGCCTCAAATTTTAGGAGTGTAGGTACAGATTCCCAGACCCCTCCCCCTCTAGATTTTTGTAAGAGAAAAATTTACTTACTTTTCAAATGATATTTTACACACAGTTCATTCAACTGTTTTTTCTGAATTACTAGTTACCACCAGGACGAATAAAAACTTAACGGGACACTAAGCAGTTACAGGTCCCTTTTGTAATCTGGACAACTTCAGTAGCAAAATCGGCCATTTTTTTACGTTGTGTAGTGTCTTTATGGCTGATAACAGTCCCCCATGTTTTTTCTCGTGTTTTTTTAATGCTCCAACTGTCTTTTTTTTTTAATTTTATTTATTAACTTTGTACCGGGATGGGTATCAGAAAAGTGATGCAAAGATTTCTTTTAAGAGGGGTGTGGAATAGACTATCTTGAATGTCAGGGGGCCCGGAGAATTCTAATTCGGAAGAATTTTGGAAAAATTGATACAAAATTCTGCGTTTTGATTGCTTATATGAGGTGATAGGGAAGGCAAAAATTTGAGAAAAAATAGAGGAAAACAAAAATACTTCAAAAATTATACATTCGATTAAAATAAAAATGATTTGTGGTTCGAAAAATAGTTGACATTAATCGGCAAGGAATAAGAGCAAGAGAGAAGAGGGAGGCGAGAAAAGATTCTATATCTAAAAATTTGTAGAAATATTTAACAAAGTTAGTATTAGAATAACATTAACAATTCCATATGATCTAGCGGTTAGGAACACTGCCTCTAACCATAGAGACCGAACTCGATATCCAATATGGAAAGAAATAGATGACTCTGTAAAAAAGAGAGAGAGAGAGAGAGAGAAAGAAAGGAGTAAAAAGGCAAAGAAAAAAAATTGTGCAAAACGCATTCATTAAAATTATGAAAACATAGTAAAAGCAAAAAATTGTAAACCACGATATAAATTAAGATTGTATCTCAAAAAAAAAGGGGGGGGGGACATTCCGAAAAAAAAAGGAGATTAACTATGTATATTTGCACACTTTTTACGAATTATCAACCCGGAAAAGGTCATGTGACAATGACAAGAGTTGAAGATTCAAAAGTAAGTTTAAAAAAAATCTGTACCGAATGAGGTTGTCATAGCATTTAAGTAAAAAGTTTATAAATCAAGTTTGATACAAGAGAAATATGTGTTCAGATTATCTACTTCTACATAAATTACGCAAAGTAAATTAGTTTTTAGAGAAGAATCAATGTATTTCGCTTTACTATGCCTTTAAAATCGTGCAGTTAGTACTTGATTTCTTTTCGATGTGATTATGACTGACAAATGCCGAAATAAACATTTAGAAATTGAAATTTTTTATTTGTGAAGAAAGAAAATTGATTTATGCTAATAGTTATAGTTTATTATAGAAATTTACGAATTTCTTTGCATTACGTCTGGCACTTATATTAGATAATATGAAGGAATAATGTATTTTTTCTTTGTTTCTTTCTCTTTTACAATGCTCCAGATTTTATAAAAATAGTATTTTTAAATTGAAAATATTTTCTAGTGTATAGTTACATAGAATTAAAAAATTCATGCATTGAAAAAAATCATAAAATAGCATAATTTTATGATTTTGCACTTCTCTAAATTACTATTTTAGTTATGCTGCAACCATGGAGAAGGTCAGGATAAAATCTGGCCCAGTAGAAGGGGCGAGGAAGGGGAAAAACACCCCCCAGAAGCCTTATATTCCACATTATTGGGCACTCCTAACGACTGTTTCAGACAAAAAAAAAAAAAAAACTTTCATGCGGTAATTCTGGCTAGTGGGTAATATAAACGGAAATAATCTTCCTAATGATTTTCTTTCCAATTTTGAAAAAACTCAGGTTCCAAACATTGAAATTTCTAAAAGTGAGCCCGTATTACACTCATGCCTCCCTCCTCCCTTCAGATATGTCAGCATAATACTTAGAAAAAATTAATAAAAAAACCGCAAATAATATTCTAACTATGACTTTCGTTCTGATTTTGGAAAACTTCAGATTCTAAAGATTAACTGTCCGGCAAGATATTTTCAAGAAATGATTGTTCAAATCAAAGGTATTAAATACTATCTGCTTTAACCACAGAAAGGATTCCCTCGAAGA
Source organism: Uloborus plumipes (assembly GCA_038373865.1). Classification (NCBI taxonomy): domain Eukaryota; kingdom Metazoa; phylum Arthropoda; class Arachnida; order Araneae; family Uloboridae; genus Uloborus; species Uloborus plumipes. Next base: position 117,109 of record JAXGGA010002038.1, on the reverse strand, counting down.
GCGTGTTACGCCCCTTCCTCTCCAATTAAATCTATTATTTCAAAAAGTGCGTAAGTCCTGATGGCTTTCGTTGAACTTACCCCTTTTCTGAAATAATAGATTAAATTGCTTCTTTTGTTTTCTTCTTCTCAGCAGGCAAGTTGCATTCCATTCAAATTGAATTTTTCTCCTCGTATTCTAGCAGTGCAACATTCCTGTTTTTTTTCTGCTTCATTTTTTTCAAAACAAAATATTTATTAATTTTTTTTTCCTCCGTGATATGCGCCCTTTTCTCCTTGCGCCCCTAGGCCAATACCTAGGATGGCCTAATGGGTAATCCGGGCCTGCTCGAATCCTACCATCGTGGTGCTGCAGACAGAAGCGTTACTCGTCAGTGAAGACAATTTCATTCCATTCTGCCGTCCTCATTCTTCTTTCATCGCACCATTGGCGGTGGAGACGTCTGTGGTTCTGCGTCAAGGGTAGACGAAGCAACAAACGTCTTGCAGACAGACCACTCTGCTGTACACGGCGTCGAATGGTACACGCAGGCACTGGATGATGCGTTACAGACTGAATGTGCTGTGCTATGGTTCGTGATGTGACTGAGCAATCCGTCACTGTCATGCGCACAATACACTTGTCATCACGTGAAGTAGCAGGGGTGCCCAAAGGGGGGGGGGCGGGATTATGGCGCAAGTTGCGCCATCAAAATTTGGGGGGGGGGGGTTTTTAAACTAATTTATTTGTTTATTTTAATAATTTAAAGATTTGTTTTTTTATTTAAATTAGTTACAGATTTTTAATAATGTAAATTATTCATTAATTTGTTTTTTTAATTTAAATTATTTCTGTGTTATTATTTTTTGTATTTATTTATTTTGTGTGTGTGTGTGTGTGTGTGTGCTTGGAATGTCTGGAAGGGAAAAAAAAGCGATTCTATTCTGCGCATAATTAGTACTTTAAAAAAATTAATAATATATAAAAAAATAATAGTTATAACTTAAAAAAATATATTAAAAAAATAAATAAATAATATTTAAATAAATTAATAAATATTTAAAAATTAAAAAAAATATTTAAAAAATAAATAAATATAAATAAATGATACTTAAAAAAATAAATAAAATAAAAAAGGGACAAAAATAAAAAGCACAATAGGGTTGTGGAAAACTTTGGGGGCGGCAGGGGGGGAGTTTGCGCCATTGAGCTGGGTGGGGGGGGGCACCCCTGTGAAGTAGTGTCCCGAAGTGGATGTAATTTACAGTGTCGGTCCATCGCACCCTCCTGCATCCAGCGATTACATATCTGCATTACAGTTGTTTGATTTCGTCCAACACGACTACCGATTTTCCTGAACGATAATAACCCACAGTCTCGGTTGGCCACTATCCTTCCTCTGCCGAACTCGGATACTTGATCGGAAGATGATCGGTGTTTTCTACAAGGAACAATTAATTTTTTTTTTTTTTTTTTGAAAAAAACCACAAGAAAAACACAATTGCCGAACTTGAAATCGTCCAAATCCCCAGTGGCGCCACCGGCGCGTGATGTGCGTCTGCGCTTAAGGTTTAATCATTTGCATATCTCACCTCCTCAAATGCATGCTGTATATTTCATATAATTTTCATACATCCTTCAAGGAGTTGCATTTACAGTGGCCAGCAGTGTAGTTAAAATTTTTCATTTCGAATAAAATGAAAATTGCAACCAGTATTTTTAACAATCAAAGTAATATAAATATCTGCCCCTTCTCTCTTGCGTCTCAATTCCTGCATTGTCCATCATGAGGCAGTATATAATAACTGTTCTTTGCGAGGATTCTCGTTGGAAGAACAGTTCGATGTTCGAACAAGACGGAAAATCTGTTCACGAAAGTATTTACACACATTCATTTCCTCATGTAAAAATTAATTCCTTTACTCGTTAATGTGTGATTTCGTTCATCATATATGATTTATGGTTAATTCTGTTATTTATTTATTCACCAGATGAAAACTACTTTAAATAATCAAATAGAAAATGTTTTTACGAAAAAAAAAAGTTTCATTTTTCACTTTGCCAATTTTTCAAATTGGAATGTGTGGGAATTGAAAACACTCACACTTTAAATTAAAAAATAAATAAATATCTGAAAATCCATAGCTTGATGATAAACGGTGAAATACGTACTTCAAGTTTCAACGGCATGTCGGGGCGGATACAAGGGACTCTCCACCAGTAAATTTTCAATATTGAAGTTCAAAACCTAAATTTTAGACGAATTTTCGTGACGTTGGAAGGAAGCAGGTTGGGGCTTTCTCCCGAAAATATTCCGGAATTCCAATCACTGGAAAACCTTTGAAAAATTTCGAGATCCGAAATTTTTCATTGCGGCTGTTAAGGGAGAACTTCGAAATTTTGTTATATTTTATTTTGTTCTTCAACCTGAGTGCATGTCTGAACTATGAGCTGTTTTTCGTTTGGGTACGAACGGTTTCATATGCGTTTTCAATTTCAATATTCACTGGCTTTTTATTATTGTTATTTTGTCTTTAGAATATTCATCGCCCCTTGTTGCCCCTCAAGAATTTATCGCCCCCTTCAAAAGCGAAATCGCCCCCTTTTGGGACGATTACCCCCAGGTTGGGAACTACTTAAGCGGAACCTGGTTATACCGGACCTTTTCAAACACTGAAAACAGTTCTAATGAAAAAATTAGTTTCTGATTATTTGAGACGATTGATTTTGCAAGATAAATATGCGATGGCAGGTTTTTTTCGGGAATGTCAATGACGTGTTTTATGTTCATTGTGTATGAACATAAAACACACAAATGTAAGTTTAAAGTTGATAACTATGAATCAGTAAAATGTGCCGAATACGAAAATTATTGGGAGGTCACAGCGACCTCCCATTAGGGCGCTAATGTCTGTTCTTAATTTTGAATATTTTTTCTAAAAAAAGGTATTAAAATGTGGTTAAACCTCATTTTACATATCGTTTCTGCGCCGAGTTAAAAACTTTAATTTGAAATTGTGTCGATGGTGTTCAAAAGTTAAGATATTTGATGAGACAGAAAGAAGCACAATAATTAAGTACATATATTTTAAGATTCCGTCTATTGGGCCCGTTCATTAATGAACGGCCATTCCTACAGCCTACTTCAACTTTATTTATATTTTTGCTAAAGAAGTGCTTGATATAATTTCTTCATAGACTACAAAAAATGAAGTGTTGTTTTTACAGTATAATACTGGCAGCCGAGGTTCCAGTTTAAAAACTAAAATTTACGGTAATAAACTGTAAAATTAGCAATCCAACAGTTTATTGCCGTAAAATTTAGCTGTATTATACTGTAAAAACAACAGTATAGTACTGGCAGCTGAGGTTCCAGTTTAAAAACTAAAATTTACGGTAATAAACTGCAAAATTAGCAATCCAACAGTTTATTGCCGTAAAATTTAGCTGTGTTATACTGTAAAAACAACAGTATAGTACTGGCAGCCGAGGTTCCAGTATAAAAACTAAAATTTACGGTAATAAACTGCAAAATTAGCAATCCAACAGTTTATTGCCGTAAAATTTAGCTGTATTATACTGTAAAAACAACAGTATAGTACTGGCAGCCGAGGTTCCAGTTTAAAAACTAAAATTTACGGTAATAAACTGCAAAATTAGCAATCCAACAGTTTATTGCCGTAAAATTTAGCTGTATTATACTGTAAAAACAACAGTATAGTACTGGCAGCCGAGGTTCCAGTTTAAAAACTAAAATTTACGGTAATAAACTGCAAAATTAGCAATCCAACAGTTTATTGCCGTAAAATTTAGCTGTATTATACTGTAAAAACAACAGTATAGTACTGGCAGCCGAGGTTCCAGTTTAAAAACTAAAATTTACGGTAATAAACTGCAAAATTAGCAATCCAACAGTTTATTGCCGTAAAATTTAGCTGTATTATACTGTAAAAACAACAGTATAGTACTGGCAGCCGAGGTTCCAGTTTAAAAACTAAAATTTACGGTAATAAACTGCAAAATTAGCAATCCAACAGTTTATTGCCGTAAAATTTAGCTGTATTATACTGTAAAAACAACAGTATAGTACTGGCAGCCGAGGTTCCAGTTTAAAAACTAAAATTTACGGTAATAAACTGCAAAATTAGCAATCCAACAGTTTATTGCCGTAAAATTTAGCTGTATTATACTGTAAAAACAACAGTATAGTACTGGCAGCCGAGGTTCCAGTTTAAAAACTAAAATTTACGGTAATAAACTGCAAAATTAGCAATCCAACAGTTTATTGCCGTAAAATTTAGCTGTATTATACTGTAAAAACAACAGTATAGTACTGGCAGCCGAGGTTCCAGTTTAAAAACTAAAATTTACGGTAATAAACTGCAAAATTAGCAATCCAACAGTTTATTGCCGTAAAATTTAGCTGTATTATACTGTAAAAACAACAGTATAGTACTGGCAGCCGAGGTTCCAGTTTAAAAACTAAAATTTACGGTAATAAACTGCAAAATTAGCAATCCAACAGTTTATTGCCGTAAAATTTAGCTGTATTATACTGTAAAAACAACAGTATAGTACTGGCAGCCGAGGTTCCAGTTTAAAAACTAAAATTTACGGTAATAAACTGTAAAATTAGCAATCCAACAGTTTATTACCCTAAACCTAGCTGCACTATTATACTGTAAAAACAACAGTATAATACTGGCAGCCGAGGTTTCAGTTTAAAACTAAAACCTAAACCTAGCTGTACTATTATACTGTAAAAACAACAGTATAATACTGGCAGCCGAAGTTCCAGTTTAAAACTAAAATGTACGGTAATAAACTAAAATTAGCAATTTTACAGTTTAGTGCTGTAAAATTCGTAGTTTTACAGTTTATTACTATTAAATCAGCTGTGTCATGCTGCGAAAACAACATTCATTTTTTACAGTGTACATGAACTTTTTGGGTGCGTTTGTTTAATTTAAACGTCTTCTTTTCTTCAAGAGGAGAGATACAGCCCAGTGGTGTTCCAGGTCCACGCCGTGCGGCTGGGAGGTGTACAGGCCCTTCATGAGAAACGTTGAATACTTCATCAAAAGCCCGTAAGTATCTGACCACTATCTGAACATTTTCGTCGATCACCTTATCGAAGTAGGCCAACTACACGCGAAAATCAACTTAAAAGTTTTTATCTCGGAGGTATTTTTTGATTATCAGGTTCAAATTGAATGGATTATGCTATAGATTAATTTTACGTGAGCATCGTTTGGCCTTGATAAGATAAGGCCTGGCCTTGATGAAGTTCATTTCTTGTTGTGAGAGAGCAAGTAACACGAGGAGGATTTTTTAAATGTTTTTGTGTAGTTGAGTTTTCGTTCCATTGAAGTTTCGAGATCTTGCAGCTCTTAAAGTAACACACACTGAACAAAATGAACTGTTGTTTTTGCAGTATAATACTGGAAACAGAGTTTAAAATTTAAAACCGTAAAATCACAGTAATAAACTGTAAAATTAGAAATTTTCTCCAACTCCCTGACACCTTTAGGATCATTCCATAATGACTAACGTAACATTCAGAGCTGATTTTGTAACTGTTTTTACTTGTAACTTAAAGGATAAAAAATATTTTTTACTAATGCTGGGGGATTTACAATGTACATGGTATCTATGTATCATTTCTGCTGAGAATTTTAAAACAAAATTACTGACAGTAGATATTTTTTCAACCAAAATATTTAAAAAGTGTGATTTTTTTTTTTTTTTTTTTTCTTTTGCAACCTTGAAAATTAATGCTCATGTTGTGAGGCAAAAATTTCTCAAAGTGAAGCAAGTGTAAAAAATTGAATGATATATTTACAAATGTGTAAAGTTGGCTTTTAAAAACATAAAACACATTTATTAAATCTTAATTTTTTTTTTTTTTAGTCTTAAGTGTCACTTTTACTCAAGATGGAGTGAGACTAACGTAACCATCGAATAACAAGTAGCAAACACACTACAAACTATTTATTATGGCTAATCTCAGTGATAACTACAAAACTTTTTCAATTTTTTTCAGCTTCTTATGTTATATGATTTTTATTTATTTTTTGATACTTTTTTCACTTCGGCTGAGGTTGACATTTCTATGGAATGACCCTTTACCCCAAAATAAGGCCGACTCAAACTCTACTCTATAGCCATATGGTAAAAGCACATAAGCTATTTTTGACAGAAGCAGTTTGTGCGGTCACACCCGTAACCATCATTGAGCTCTAATACTAAGGTTACCATGAACTCTTTGGTCCGTTTTTCGCTCAAGCTAGTATTTCCAAAGAATTACTTTTCGCATTTAAAAACTAGTTTTATTCTATAAAGCGTTTTGCTATACATTTTTCGAGACCTTGATCTGCTCAGTTAGCGATGTCAAAATAAACATTTCACTTTGAACAAGATATTTTATTATGCGAAATGTTTTGCCTTACGTCACCATCATCATCACGGCTAAATGCAAGTTCAACACCTCCTTCATACTAAATGCCTACTGCTTTCTGGTTTTTAGCACAGAGCAAAATTTCTCCCTTGGTTCAAAACGCACTGCCATCTATCGGCGTTCTCCGAGACAAGAGAAATTAACGATTGGTTGATTTCATAATTTAAATTTAAAAATTGAACAATGAAAAATTTTCTTCGAATGTTGTTCGGAATCAACGCACCATCGGATTGACGCAAGATGGCGCTCAAAGTGGAGCAACTGTCTCCTGTATTGAGTCAAACGTAGTAGGCATTTAGTATTTAGGAGGTGTTGACCTGTTGCGGTCCTCAATCTTCAGTCTACCTCTTCCTCAGCCTTCCTCTATCTCATCTGCCCTTTACTTTGTGTTGCTGGGCAGCCCTTGGGATACGGTAGTTGGCTGTCCTCTCCAAATGCTCCTTCCACTTATTCCTGTAGATTTTTTTTTATTTTTTTTTAAATTAGTGGAATTGTTTTCAACTCCTTCCTGATGTCATCATTGCTATTTTGTCTAGTCTGGAACATCCTTTGACACTTCTTCAAACTTTAATTTCTGCTGATTGGATTTTACCTGTATCACTTATTTTGGGAGTTTATATTTCACTTCCGTGTGGTAATAGAAACCGTAACGTTTACTATTACTACATGTTCTGCCACACTCGCTGGAAATTCAGACCTCGAGCTTCAATACTGAAGAATGGACTCAATGCCCGCAGCCGTTAAATAATTATTTTTGAAATCCAAAAACATTTTTCCAAAACTTGATACTTTACGTTATGATAGAATTCCTTATCTTCAAATATGCATCAATTAAAAGTCAAAGTTTAATATTCCGGGAATAAAGAAGAATTTAATGAACTAAAACTGTCACACCCGTGGAATGGATTGAGCAAGTTCGAATTCGGATTGGTCTTAAAAGATCATGTGAGTAACGTAAGGCAAAGTGAAGTAATTGAGAATGCGAATACAACTGGCCGTTTTCGTGGTACCATCTAAGAACTAAGTTACCAACAAAAATGATAGATCATCTTGTACGTCCATAGGAAACTGGTCTTAAATTGCATGAAAGCGAAATGAAGTGTAACTCTAGCACGTTTTTCTAACTTCACTTGAAGTTCTACGGATTAGACAAAAAGCTCAACCAGGAATATTTTGGGATTCAACACCCTTACCCAAAGCGCTTGGTTTTAACATAGTACATTGCCAATTCTAATACCATAACCAGTATACGTTCATGGTAGTAGCGTACCTAGACTTAGGTGCACCCTCCCCCCTTACAAGATTTGTAAGTGCGCCCCCATCCCCTACTAAACTGTGGAAATAAATGTTCCCGTGTAAGTCATAGTGGCTATTTTTCCTGATTGTGCGGCCCCCCTCCCCTCTCCACAGCCCTGTGCCACGGGGGCGCTATGTACGCCACTGATTCAAAGACTCAAATGATCTCCACCCAAAACGTAAATTTTAGCACAGAGTACTACAGCGCTTCAGCACTTCGATTGTAAGAAATCAAGTTTGGGTCACACATAAGGTGGTCGACTTCTTTTTGTCTTCGAACTATAGCTTTGGTCTCTGAACTTATGAATTCTCTTTTATAGCAGTACTTTATAAACTGATATTTCCCCCGTCTACTTCGTACTATCATCCAGTCAGCCATAAATGGTTGATTAAATATTCTACCTAACCTCCAACTGCGCATAGCAGACAAACTCTTTCCGGCCTCATCTCTTCGACGTTTGATGTCAAAGATAAAAGTCAATCTGCAGATTAGGCGTTTTATGAAATCACAGTCGGAAAATAAAGTTACTTGTTTTTTGGGGCTCGGTGAATGAAATCAGACTGCTTGTCTAAGCAGTTGTTTTCGAGTTGTGTTGCTTCGGCCTTGCAAGTTGGCAGAAAACGCAACCAATTCGTCAGCGTTTCCATGATTCCTATCTATAGAACAAATATTGCTTCAGAGAAAGGATTAAATATTAAGTTTCAAAAGTACGGAGGCACTTGAGGTCATGAGTAAGGTGCCTACACGTGCCATTTTGAACGGGATTATCATTCCTTTAAATTGTTAAAGGGCCATTCTACGTGACGGAACGGAACATTTGAAGCTGTGTTGTCAGTTCCTTAAATACAAATACAGTGAACTCTCACTTATACGCCGGCCCAATGGACCAACAGAAAAGGCGCATAAGTGAGAAAAACGTATAAGTGAACAAGCCTATTTAAAGGACTAAAACGCGGCATAGTTTCCAATGAGAGAATGAATAAGAATATTTCTATAGAAACGGGACATATTACCACAGTTTGGCAATTATTGTGTAACGTAGCTACAATGATAAAGAGAAAACAAAAGTTGTAGCATACCTAACTACAAACTGTTCTCTTTAAAACGATGCATAATAGATATTGTCCCTCTCGGAATTCTAGTTCATGCTGAAAAAATGCCTTTCCTGAGCAGTAAAAGCGAAAGATTAAAGAGGAAAGTGAAGAAAAATACTTATTTTTTTTAAGAAAATGAATTTATTTTTTTACATTATAGGGAAAATTCGGCGCATAAGTGAAATATTTACCTTTAGAGCGACGCATAAATAAATGATACTATCCTTATTTTGCTATGGAATGTGCTGGGACCATTAAAAATCGTGGTATAAATAAAAAAGGCTCATAAATGAGGCGGCGTATAAGTGAGAGTTCACTGTAAAACAAGCTAGAAAATTTTTTGTTGGTTGCAACAGTTAAGATTTGTCGTGACAATTACATAGAAAGTTAAATGTCATAGTTTCAAACGAAATGATTCAAGGATAAGCAATATAATACCTGTGACGGAACAGGACTCATATACGACTTCCATTCCGTCACAGGCATTTTAATGCTTAAAATTTTATTATTTTCAAACAAGTAATTAATTTTAAATTTTCTATGTAATTCGTATGAAAAATCTTTGCCGTTGCTTCCACCAAAAAATATCTAGCGCATTTTATTTGTATTTATAGAACAAAATCTACTGACAAAACAGCTGTCCCGTGCCGTCACGTGGAATGGCCCTAAATTTAATACCACACATAAATTTATTTTAAACCAATTTTAGCTGTGGGAAACTACCAATAGCGCATCAATTAGGATGTTACTAAATTGCAATTCACAAACAGCATAATAATGAAGGAAAAATTTAGAGAGTCTTAAACCGAGAAAACTATTTGCAAATGTATCGTTCGAGACATTTGCTTTTAATTAATGTGACTGCCCAATTTTTTATTTAGCCGAAGAGCTGCTTTACTGCAAACCTCAAAAGCTGTTACTGTAATTAAATGTAACAGACGATCAATTTATTTGTTTCAAAAAAGAGTTACAGTCGCTTCAGGAAATGGCTGTTGGCAGTGAAAATCCAATTCCCTTAACGGTTTTCACTCGCTCCGAGCCATTCGAAAATAGCCATTTTGACGGAGAATCAGTGGAGAAACCTTTTCGCTTCTTTGCAAAGGCTAGTTATGATAAGTTCTGAGTTGAGTTTGGTTATCGGGCTCCTTCTGTCAACATATTTCCTTTTCTGAACAATTAGCACTGCACTCACTTCAAAATTATCGCCGAGGGGGGGGGGGGTATATATTCAATTCACTTTTGAAGGAAAAACATTAAATGAATTATTACATTATGTTTTTAAAATCCGCTGTTGAAAATTCAGCAAACTTTTTTGGTAAGTATTACTGTCCCCTTTACAGCAACACTAGTAACAAGGGGGTGCAAGTAGAACTTTTAGAGTTTCATTTGCAAATAACGTCGCGCTTTAAAGGTGGGAGAGGTTCGTAGCCCTTATAAAACTAATGACGAAATTAGTGGAAGAGGCAAGTTCAAAATGTATGTAATTTTTCTAATCAGTTGTGCTCCAGTTAATCCAATAAAGTCTTTGAGGATAACAGTTATTGACTCTAGTACCTTGCATCGACTTATCCCAGGACTAGAAGGTTAATTTACAGGGTTTTGGCCCCCTTTTGAGGGGTTTCCGTTCTTGAGCGATGCTATGTAGGTGAAGGGGTGCGTCCCTGTTTGGAGGGTTGTTCATTGTACAACCCTGTGATATGCAAAAAATATTGAGGTCAAGAGACTATTTCTCAGATTTTTTTTGAAATTGTAAAAATGATATCTTTGGTTTGTCTAATGTTTCGCCGCCTATTGAATCTACTCTTGATTGGAAACAAGTTTAAGACATTTCAAAACTCATCTGAAATAAAAATGTTATTTCTAAATTCAGAATTGCCATTTCATCAAACTGAATTTGAAGATGTTTCGAGCCCATGCAGTCTGGTTACGACTTAATAATTTTGGTATACTGAATCTAAAACGAGTCCATTTGTTGTAATAGGAGTGATTAAAATCAGTTTCCATTACCCATAACGATTATTGGCATTTCTAATTAACTTCCCCTTCAGACGCAAACACGAACTTTCCGTCCAAGGCCGGGTTCCTTCTTACCACCCTCTTTTTTCCAGGTGCGAGTGCCAGCAGGGCAGCCGCTGCGTCCGAGTCTTCGACGACCTCTCCATCTCCGCCTACGTCTACCTCTGCCGGTCCCAGAACGAGGACATCGATATGTGGCCGCACGACAACGACAGCTCACAGACCCCCGCCTTGGTCTGAAGATCCGCCCCCCACTCCACCCCTCCCCGCATATCCATGTCGCTTCTTTTATTATTTATTGCCTATTTAAGTCGGATTCGTCATTCTGAGAAGTGTGTGTACATATATACATGTGCTTGTCTCTTTCATTCTCATTAAACTCTTTGTAAGCCATATATGTCTCTGCTTTTTGTTTTCTTACAGTACAACAAATTTTTGCAAGGGTTCATCTAGAAAGGGATAAGGACAGTTTACAAACCTTTCAGTAAATCACTACATCTACACCAGTGCTTTCCAACCAGCTGACGATTGCCCCCAAAGGGGTGATTTGGCTCCGCAAAAGGGCGGCAAATTCTTGAGGGGCGTTAAGGGGCGATGGGTATTTAGAAGAAAAAACAGTAGTAATAAAAGTGTGACGAAAATTGAAATTGTAAACATGTACGAAACCGGTTGTTCAGAGTTCGGACAATTAATCACAAGAAAAGAAAGAAACAAATTAAAGTTCAAGAACTCCTTCTTACACCTCGGATTAACCTTAGGAAGTATTTTGTCATTCACTGTCAATTTTATGAATTTTCAATTTATTTTCCTTCAAATTTTAAGTTTCAATAATTTTAATTCCACCTGATTCTAGAGTAGAAAAGAAAATAATTACCTTGAAAAATGTACTTATGTTTTTTGAAAAGTACGTCGATGATCTTAGTTAAATGTTTCCCTTCAAACGCTTATCAGTTCGCTTTGTGAAAGGAAAAAAAAAAGAACTAAAGGTATTTTATTCATTTATCAATATATTTAGTTTAAAAGTGATTGGTTATAACTGCTTTATTGCGTACATTTTTTACTTCGAATTGAAGCTAGGTATACATATATTCTTAATAATATCGACTTTCAATTGCGCCAAATTTATGTTTTTTTCGAGGATGAAGGGGGGGGGGGCGATAGGTGCCAGTCAGTGGCTTGAAAGGGGCGATGAGCTCAAAAAGATTGGGAAACACTGATCTAAACCCTTTTACAAAGTTTTCAGCAATTTAAATGAAACTTTTACAAAATTATGAACTACAAAAACAAATCTTTAAAAAAAAGCCGAACAATTTTCATAAAAAAAGGAATGCATATCACAGACAATATATTATACACATATATTTGTCCTTCAGGGTCAGCACAACGTAGTTCTATTTTTAAAAAAGTCCTTCATAATAATTTAACAGTGATAGGAGTGCGCGAGTTCGAACTTTTGTATGCAAGAGACAGGTGTTTTTACGTTCGTTATTACAGTCTGTTTTGTCACTAACTGGCAGTTTAATGTGTTTTTTCTATGTTTTCCAAAATAACAGGGTAGGAATAACAACAGTACTGCACGACACTGTAATATCAGAATATTACAGTATGGTGCAGTATATTATCTACTAACAAGCACCGTTAGATTTGGAAATAGCTAAATTATCGAAGTTTTTTTATTAGCTCTCTAATAAAAGAGGGATAAAAAGGTTACTTGTAAATGAGAAGAGGAAAAAAAAAAGAGTTTGAATGCAAATAAGAAGAGGAAAAACTGGTTTACTGGTAAATGAAAAGAGGATTACACAGATTTACTGTTAAAAGAGAAAAAGAAAAAAACAAGCTTACTTGAAAATGAGTAAAGGAAAAAACAGATTTACTTGCAAAAAATGAGTAAAGAAAAAAAAAAGGTTTACTTGTAAATGAGTTTTGTTAAAAACAGGTTTACTTGTTCATAAGAAGTGGGAAAAAATAAGTACAATTGTAAATGCGAAGAGAAAAAAAAAGTTTACTTATAAAGTAGAAGAGGTAAAGTTAACGCTATTTGTTTATAAGAAGAGGAAAAAACGAGTTTACAACCTTTAACAGAGAAAAGAAAAAACATGTTTACTTGCAACTAAGAGTTACTGGGCATCAAATGATAACAAACCAGACTCATAAAAATACTTATAAATATGCAAATCTTTAATGGGAAGCTTCTTCCTTTCTTTTTTTTTTACAAAATATTCCTCACAACAAAACCGATGAGCGATGAGAATGTTTATTAATCGCAATGTTCAACTATTTGTTTCTCAACCTTTTCACAAAAGACAACTCCGAATTGTTACTGATGCCGTAGTCCTTCAACGGCTTGTGATCCTGGGTCAGCTTCTGTCCATCGAAATACAACCAGTAGGTTTTCCACACGTACCTCCAACTCAGCGTCCGCTCACAGCCCTCTCTTTTCTGAAAAACACACATTCAAGCAGTCAGTCTTAAGTACATTGTTAAAACTACAGATTGCATGTGGTAGCTTTAAGGGTGAAAAGTTGTAGCAGAAGCGGCACCCCCTGTTCCACTTGACTCCCTATAGCACCTTTGAAGGTGCCTTGCTACAAAAGTGCCACAACTCAAAAAACTACGTTTTCCAGGAATTGCAAAAAACTGTTCCCGGGCTGACTCGACACATTTTAGTATTTTTGAATTTGTCAATATGAAGACCGATACATCTCAAACTATGATCGTTAGTTACGCACGTAACTCTACGACGGCTGGACGACAACTCAAGATGTGGCATTTCAGTGGATGGAAGGGGTCCTATGCATCTTGATAACAACAAAACGCCATAACTGCCCTCTGGCGGCTGATTTTTCAATGCAACTTCTGGCTCTTTTGAAGATTGGTAGAGACGTGTAAACTACGTCTAATGACGGTCAGGACTCAAAAATTACGATTTTTGAGTTGTGGCACTTTTGTAGCAAGGGTGCGATATGTTGTCTGGCATCAATGGGTGACCCATGGGGAGCCTAATATCACCTTCAAGGGTGCTATAGAGAGTCCAGGGGCACCCTTCAGGGGTTGCCGCTGGTGCTACAACTTTTCACCCTTAAGGGTACCACGTGCAGCCTGTAGTTTTAACAGTGTAGAGATGGAACGAAGCTTCGGCCTGGCCGAATCATGAGGTGTGATTCAGATTATGATAATTAATGTTATGAATATTCATTTTGCAATTATAATTACATGAAATATTGTCCTTCCAGTAAAACTCAATTATTTCATGTAGTAAAGTATAGAAGAAAATTCCCTTAAATTGAAATGATAGTACGTATTGAATCCTTGCGACTTTCCAAAATGATAAGCTGCGCAGCGCATTTGGCTGCAACGCATCTGCGACGGCTGAATCGTCGCCAAGTCTAAGTAGCCAAGCCAATAAACCACGTGATATAAATATGTCTGCTTGAATTCTCTATATCGTATTAAGAATTTTGTATAGTCCTTTAAACATAGCTTAATTTGCTTCTTTGATAGATCAAACTATTAAGTTATCGCTGAATTAACTTATTTGCAATATCAACCACACATCACATGTTCTAGAACAGTGGTTCTCAACGGGGGCGATACCGCCCCCTGGTGGGCGGTGAAGAGATGCTGAGGGGCGGTGAACATGTTTTGGGCGGCAGGGGGGCGGTGGACATATTTTTGGGCAGTAAGGGGACGGTGAGCATTTTTGAAATGTGCTTGCAAGGGCATGTTTTGGGTGGAGGAGGTAGGAAACCATCTTTTCTTACATTGCCAAGGATAGATTTAAAATTAATTTTTTGGGGATATCTCTGCCAGAGCCCTGATCCCTCTCCGAGCGTCATCAAAAATAACCTAAAATTCTCCAATAGCAGTTCAACTTCATAAAAGTTTTTAGAAGTGTGTTCTCACTTTTAGAGTGAAACCATCTGAAATAGCCTAAAATTGTTCCTTTGCGGTTTCCATTTAGAAAATTGTTAGAGAAAGAGGCCTGAATCCCTACCCCCTTCCCTGCTCACCTAACTTAAATAGCCCAAACCCATCCCTTTAACATACCCATCCATAGCTTAAAATTTCGTTTTTAGACATTTTCGTCAAAGAGCTATCGAAACCTTCATTCTCAAACACAGCCTAATGATTTAGAAAAATGGTGATGGGAGGGATTCTCCATCTCTGCGTTCTCTAATCGTGATCAAACCAAGCCTGAAATTGACGTTTTTGGAGGTCAGTTTCTAAAATTTTCTAAAAGAGAGCCACTTGATTTGGCAAACGTTTTGTGTCATTAGAGCATCCCAAAAACTGCCTACTGCTCACCCTTGGTACTTCCAGAGACACCCTGGAGCCGCCATAACATTCTAGGGCTCCTAGGTACATCAAACCGCTTTCTTGAGATTCTGCACTGGCCACATTAGATGCCTAGTTTTTGAGGACGGCGGAAGATTTCCACCATGCCCCAAATGTGACTTCGTAAATGTTTTTCCTCATCACATTCTGCAATGTTATTTTAAGATGGAGATTAGTTCCACCATCACGACTTCACCAAAGGTATCTAACAATTATGTTTTTCTGAGTACAATGAAAAAGTTTCTGAAGCTAACTCCCGAACCTTTGCCATTCTTTCAACACAAACAGAAATAGCTTTCATTTGCATTTTTAAGACGTCAACTTCAGAGAACACTTGAAAAAGCTCTGACCCCCTTTCATGAGTAAAGTTAGCCTTAAGATAACTTTAATTTTGAAAACAAATTATGAGTGACCTTCTTCTCTCTTGTTAACGTCACCGAAAATTGTCTAATTTTTTTCAATTTTAAATATTTCACTGGGAATGGAGTCTGAACCTAATTCTTAATACCACGAAATCTAAGATTTAAGAAAGTGTGTTTTTAAAGCTTCGTTTTCAGAACGAAATTTATCGGAGATCCTTGATACCCCACCTCCGTCTTTACTCTGATGTCATCAAAGTAATACCGTTATTAAGACCTGTAACTTTTAGTATCTTATCCTTCAAAGCAATAAATTACCCAAAAAGAATTTCTTTGAATTGAACTTATCTTGCAGTTTGTAAAATCAACTTATTTCTTTTTTTTCCCAATTAAAACTTGATTTATTTAAGGATGACAGGTACGGGTAGTAGTTTCAAGTCTTTGTTCTGCCTGTGAAAAATCGACGGTCCGGCCTTGGACCGGTCCATCCATAGGAAAATCCTACATCCTTATGTAATAAATGGAGGATTCACAGTGCACAATAGCAAGTAAATAAGAACAACACGGTTTGTAATTGGACTGTTTGGGGCACTATTTAAACGTAGTGTATTTTTCAAAATATTTTGATTTTCAAAAAAAAATACTGTAATGGTGCTTTTTATTTCAAACCGTGTTCTTTACGTTCAAAACGAATCACTCATTTAATGGACCCATTTTAAGTAGGAAAAACATTTGTCTGCTTTTTAAAAAATATCTTACAAAGAATAAAAACATTTTTTTTAAAGATTTTATAACTCTATAGTCGGTTTTCAACTGTTTTAGCAAAATTAGACTTGAACCGGTTTAGAAACCTACTTTACCTCCTTCCTCTCCCAGTTTTACACCCGTGTGCAAAGGGGGCGTTGGAAAAATTTTCAATCCTGAAGGGGGCGGTAGCTGTAAAAAGGTTGAGAACCACTGTTCTAGAAGGAATTATTACTGCAATGCAATGCTTAAATAAACACCATAGTGCCAGCCGATGAGAACAGTTTCTATCCTACATTTGAGATTGAGTGGAAGCAGAACACTTTGTATACTTAATGTTCTTAGCAAAATAAATTTATCTTCGGTAAATATCGGTAATCTTTGATGTGCATGGCTTTTATCTTCGAATAGTTGAGCGCTACCGAGAAGAATAGTATTTTCAAATAAATATTTTCACTTTGCTAGGTGCTGAAGACGCTAGGTTTACTACGGAAAAAAGATTATTGTGCAGCACATTAAAAACTTCCTTTTTTCAAACCTCGTAAAGAAAAATTATTCAACTTGTGAAATGTTTTGGAAAATACAATCATCATCCATATTTAAGCTTTAACTCGTGACTGTATCTTGTGTTTAAACAACTGAAGAACTACACTTTAAAAATTAGATAGTTCTAACAAGAACTGAAGAACTAAGAGTTACAATGATTAGAATAACAAATAAGCTTTGCAATCATCTGCATTTGTATTGTTTTAAAAAGAGACTGTTCAGGATTTTTAAAATGCGATTCAAGTTTTTTAACAATTCTAATTCTAGCCGTAATGCTTCCGTAAGGCGTGAAGCAGGCAAATTGCATTTTAAAGCAGTCGAGCCCACTTAATGGCATAGACAAACATGAAAAAATAAATCTAATAAGCAATACCTTTTATTATTTGGGATCAAAAATGTCGAATTACAACTGTTTTTGGTTCGTTAAAAAATGTCTACAATAAATTACGGTTCGCGAAAAATAAGTTCTTTTGCAGTAAATAAAAAAGCTATGTAGAAGTTTCTTCTCTGCTCGTGTATTGTCACTGTAAGGAAAACAACCTAACGACCTAACCTAAGTAATAACAACAAAAGGAATAATGTGTATTTTGTAATACAACTGTCGTTGAAGTGTTATTTTACATTTTTTTCAGTTATTTTGCATCTTCAAAAAAGGGTGGAAATTTTTCTTCAAAAAAAAAAAAAAAAAAAAAAAAAACGGGCAAAAGGAAAAAAAAAAAAAAAACAATATTTTTCTAATGAAACATTTTCTTTTCGATGAGTTACAGTAATTTTCATCAACTGAATGGGTAAACAAACAAATAAATGTACTCTTAATGAAAAAATTAACGAATAAATATGCAAAGAAATGAATTTATCAATATATGAGAAAAAGAAATGAGTGAATAAAATAGAGAATGAATAAGAAAATAAGTGAATCAATGAATAAATAAGGGAATTAATAAGAGAGAGTAAAAGAATGTGAATGAATTAATAAATGAAGAAATACGTACGTGATTTAGTAAATGAATGCATAAGTAAACGAAATGTACTATTTCACTTTGCCCTGAGTGCACTTGACAAACTACATTGAAAATTTAAAATCAAAACATGACTAATATAAACTAAATAAGGACTGCTCTGCACATCAGTAGATATCAATTAATACTTAAAATGATAATTACAAAAAAATTATCATTTCATAACAAAAAATATTTTTGAAAAACGACAAATATTACAGCAAAGATATATCAAATTTTGAAAATGACTTTTTTGTTGACCTTTGCAGTTATTAATTTTTTGACAAGAATCATGTATATGTTTGGGAACTTAGTTAAATTATTGCTAGATAGGTGAAGCTGCAAACTAAGAAAATATTCTACCATTTCACTTTGCCCCACATTCCCCTACTTGGTATATGTAAGTGAGCGCGTGAGTTTGATATAGCCGGCTAAAATGTCACCAAAAAAAGGATTATTTTTAAATAATAAAGAACCATCAGTGTACCGGTTTTTGTGTTTCAGTACCTCCATAATTCCTCAAGGTATAACGATCATACAAATGGTGAAGAACGTTCAATCACATTTGATAAATTTGACACTAAAAATTAATCAGCACCAGTTCTTATAAAGATTCATAGGTACACCAATAGGAGTTTAAACCCTTCCACTAATTTCTGAGACATACACTCATACAGCTACTTAAAAGAAAACAAAATGTTAATGAAAAACCAATTTTCAGAAAACTGTAAACACGTGTTTCAGGGTTACAAGTCAAGCTTGAGACTAAAAAAAATGCTAGTGGTCAGTTTCCAGTAAGCCGAAGAAAATTAGTGGCACTTTGATGCAGTCAGTGGCAACTTCAGCGGTTCAAAATATAAACACAGTCTACCTCATTTTGCATTTAAACATGCAATACATTACATAGGGTTCATACATTTTCCATAATCTATAATTTAAATTTAAACAATACATTTTCATTTATTTTCTCAGAAAGGGAAAAAGTCTTTTACAGGAAAAAAACTGAAATTATAAATATTTTCTGAAAAATGAAAGTAATCATTTTAAATTCTGAATAAAAAGAACATTATACCTTCAAATGATATCCTTCATGCTCGAAGTTGAATAATAAGTTCATTTAATATTTCTGATGAATCACATAAAAATTTAATTATCTTCGTCTAACACTACTTTTGATTTTTTTAAACTTGTCTAATTAAAGGTGTTTTTTTGAGTCTAAAATTATTCTTCTACATAAAAACTATCATTTACCCACTTTACTTAGCTTTCTGCTATCAAGTAGTAAAAGATGTGAATATCTGATAAAAATATTTTTGAAAAAAAAAAAATTGTACAGACTTCAGAACTCAAATCGGAAAGTGCTCTAAAAAGTAAAAAATAATTTTATTCTTTGAACACCATTGATACTATAACATCAGTTTTGAATTTGGCGCAAAAACGCTAAATAGAATCATTCAAAACAATAATTCAACTATAAATATAAATTTCAACGAATACAGGTTCTTTGATCGCATTCGCATACACTACATTGACAAACACATATTTATATAATGGTACAAATATTCAGCTCTTAATTTTCAATTGTTTCTCTGAAAAACGTTGGAAAAATATAGGAAACATTATTTTACTTATAGTTTTTGCACCGACTTCAAAACTTATGTTTAAATGTAGTTTCAGTCGTGTTCAAAGAATAAAATTATTTTTTACTTTTTAGAGCACTTGTCGATTGAAGTTCTGAAGACAGTACATTTTTTTTTTCAAAAATATTTTTATTTTATTCTTTTTAGTGTAAATGTACTTCAGAAATAAGGTACTATTTAACTGTCATTAACAATCCTTTTTAAGTATCGATTTTCTTTGAAAATCGCCTTTGAAAATTGATGGCCATCCATGTATATCTATCTTTGTGTTCATGATATTTTATCTGTGATAACTACCATTAAGTTCCTACTCATTATATGTAAAAATCATTTACTTGAAAAAAAAAATTACGACCAGCCGTATATCACCAATAAAGTTTTATGCGATGTCACCCGACATAGAAATAATTTGTATACTGATATTGCCGTAAGACAGGTCGTATCCTGACCATCTCTTTCATTGCTGCAGAACCTATTATTCACCACATGAGTCTTTTACAGCCACTGATAAAGAAATTCACTGATAGGGTAAATCTACTGTTTTGGAAATTAATGCAAATCGCAACATTACATCTGACCTCTTTCACCAGACTCCTTCCTCATTAAAGGGGTTGATTTCCCCTCCCCTGGCTTTGAAAAATAAATGCTTTCACCAGGGACGTCATTTCAAGTTTTTCCAGAGGGGAGCAAAGGGTCCAAACGCAATGCAATTTCATCGAAAAATATAAAAAAACACGCCCACTTATATGTAAATACATTGATTTCTCAAAGCCAATTGACCCCCCTGCCCCCTCTAAATGACGGGCCTGGCTTTGACATATAAGTGCGTGCAGTTTTTTTCCTAATTAATAGTACTGATTGTAAGTATAAGCCCCCTCCTTGGGAAAAGTTAAAATTAAATACCTGCCTGAAGCTTTGCACAATAAAATACGGTACTTTAATGCTTATCCGTTAGCCGGGCGCAAGCGAAAAATTAAAAATCTCCAAGCAAAGTGAATGACAAACCAGTCAACAGAACAAAAGTCTAAAATGTTTAACTGGGTTAACAAGTATGGTTTTAACAAATTTAAGGGAATTCTACTTTGGCAAAACAATGTGAAGCAATTTTTCGATGGCGCCTAGCGAACGGATAAGTACCTAATCTATGATCTTATGTTTCTGAAATTCTGAAAATATTGTGGCACACCATGAACCTTGTCGCTGCACCCCAGTTGAGAATCACTGCCTTAACTTAACATCGAGAGCAATGAAAATTTCAAGGAACATTGGTTGGAAATAGCCAATAATTCAAATAGGAAAAAATGCACTGCATAGTAATATAATTTTTTCATCATGCATAACCATGAGCTGCATTTAATGATTTTTGCACGATTGTTGTAAATAAATTTTCAATCCATGACTTTCATAAGCTATGAGTCATAGAAGTCATGACTTCGTGTAGAAATCTTTCAAAATCAAAAAAAGAATAGAATAAAATTACCAGTTTTGTGACAACATGTCGTTGTATTGCTTTCTTCAAATCAATCACAGTGGCTTTCTGTTCAACGACGATGGAATAAGACTGTCTATCAGCGCGATGAATAATAACTGTCATAGCACGTCCATGCTCCAATGCCAGCATGGAATTCAATTCATCAAGCGTAACACCAGACGGTAGGTATTGCAAGAGTGGATCAGTTTTGATAATGTCAAGAATCCCACTTTCCACAAATGCTAAAGCTTCCTGGTGTGACATGGTTTCTGTTTCTAAATTAAAGTTTCCATCGTCCGTATTTGGATTACCTTCCGGCTCGGGGGGATTAACAGGATCTTCTTCCATTTCAAATACGAATCCTGGTGTACTGAAAATAAATTTCCTCACATATATAACTCAGGTTTAGACGAAATATAAGTCAAAATCCGGCATTCACGTCGTCCATGTTTGTTGATGTAAATAAACTTTTCGTTGCCAGACAACTCATCTAAATGTTCTAGTCTGATGCTGGCACTCAGCCAGTGCTCAAATGCGCTTGAACATTACAACTAAATTGAACTATAATGTGATTTTTTGCTAACAAATAGTCATCAATTTTGTAAAATTTGAATTTTTACACGGTATTTCTTTTCCTTTGTTTTCCACTGTATTTTTTTATTCTTTGCAATAAAAATGGCAACATACAATTCGATTGATTGTTTTGTTTACTTCCTCCAGACTGGAAGGGAAAATGGGAAACAGCTATTACTCATTGTTCAAATACCTTTCCCTGTTTATCTTTTCGTAAAATTTTTGTGATAGCATGTGATGCAAAGCCTTTGTTGCTGTAAGAGACCGTGAAGATTTTAAAATTCACCTCCTATCAATAGTATGCTATCTTATTCTTCCATATTTTTCTTTTCTTTCTTCGCATTTAATGAGACTTGGACCTCTTTTTTTAAAGTCATATTCGCGTAACTTTCTGAAAAGTGTAATCACAACTTCCCTTTATTCCTGAAGAAAGTTTTCATAATATGAAATTTCATGACGTTGTAATTTTACGAAAATGATTTTAATCAACAGTATTGTCATCAATACGTATGTTAATTTTATCTTGTATTTTCAAATAAATTACAATTAATTTGAAGATATGTTGCAAAAAAGATAGGAATGTTCTCAATAAACTTTTTGAAACTGAAATTGCAAATTGATGACTTAAAAAGTCGGATTTTTTTTTATTTTTTGCAACTAATAAAACATTTGAAACTATTGAAAATTATTAATGCAGATTTGGATGAACTGCACAAATATATTGTCAGTTCACCATAAAATTTTGATCACTGGAAGTATTGTATTGTTGTACTTTGTATATCAGTAATTGAGAGTCAAGAGATTTAAAAAAAAATTATTTTTCAAAAATAAAAGTGATGTTAGATATTTAAAAAAATAACCTGCATGAAAAGAATTAAGAGCAACAGCACGTTAAATTATATAACATTCACAATTGGTATCATATACGTTACTTAGTTAATTTTTAAGC
This sequence comes from Uloborus plumipes, assembly GCA_038373865.1. NCBI lineage: Eukaryota > Metazoa > Arthropoda > Arachnida > Araneae > Uloboridae > Uloborus > Uloborus plumipes. Next base: position 94,651 of record JAXGGA010002038.1, on the reverse strand, counting down.
AATATATCATATTTGTCTAACTTCTCATTGTTTAATTTAATGATAAGTTAGCTTTTAATCAATATATCTACACTGTTGAATTAATCGAGTTTGGACACAGCAATAAAATCATTTATGTTGAAGAAACTTGCTTTTTATTATCTTCACTAACATATTTGTAATACGTACAATATTCAATAAATTCGTTCAGATTATTTTCCTCATGTTTTGTTTCATTTTTTAGTTTTAATTTTCAAAAAGGTTGGTTATGAATTGTCTTCACGCATATAAAGATTGAATATTCAATATTTATATGCTTATCATTAGTTCTGCTTGTTTACTATTTTTAACATCTTTTGTTGCAGAAATACTATTTGTGATGTCTGATTTTGTACCCAGTTCGAATAAACCCAAAGCTTCAGTACTTTACAGCCAAGAACTGAAATGTAAAAATAAATGTGGATTCTATGGCAATCGTGAATGGCAGGGATATTGTTCTCAGTGCTATAGGGAACTAAATCAGAAAATAAAACCTGTTCATGACTCTAAAGGACCCTCGAAGAAGTAAGCAGCATTTATTTCTACTTGTTTATGAATTATACTGTCATTATTTGATTTGGAAATGCATATGTAACTTTCCTTTGAAATTTGTCCATTGCTTACTGTTGCCAGTAATTGTAAGCCGTAACAATATTTATTTTATGTATTATGTGATAGAGTATTAGTCTTCAAAAGAAAATGAGCCACTGCTTGATTTTTGGAAAAATACATTTTATGAACTGGTGATAAATATCCTTTAAAAGGACACCATTCGGCATTATGGGCCGAATCCAGCCAATACTCACGATATTTCGCCTGATGATAACACAAAATGTACTGTTTTAATTTGCTTTTCATGCAAATGCTAATGCATGCTAAAAAAAACTTGTTTACTTTTTTGTTAGTAATTGGAGATTTGATTATTTAAAAACTGCTTGATAGACAAATCTAGCTATATTGCCGCAGAACAATGTGTTTACAGTGCACTTTTAATTGTGGGCAGATTTGAAGCTGTGACCTGCATGAAATAGTCTTCATTTGTATGGCTTTAGAGGAAAAAGTTGGATGTAAGTGACCTACATCTTTCTAATTGTTTGTTCTTCTCTTTGAGTTAGTACTTTTGCATTTAATATCCAAGCAGAGCAGGGTACAACTGATAGTGTACAAATATTTTATTTTTTTTTGCAAAACATATACATTTTCTGATTATTTTTTTAAATGATCAACAAAATTAGCTGATAAAATGGGAGAGATTTTATTTCAGTATAATAAGTTGCAATAATTGCAGGATTTGTTTATTATTGTTTTTTCTTGAGTAAAATTTAAATAAATATGTATACAATATTATTGTTTTTATAATCCGTTAATGTATTTACAGAGTTGTGAGGAGTTATAGCGATGCTCACGAAAGCTCAATTAGTCTTGGTTTCTCAAAATTTGAGGAGAAAAAGAAGCAGCATTCAGAGAAAAGAAGTAAAACCATCAAAAGCATCATTAAAAGGGGACATACGTCAAAAGGTATGAAAACTTCGCTGTAGATTGTAAGAAAATAATTAATTTGTACTTGATCACAGTTGAAATATATTACAAAGTAAACGTCAAGCGTTTTGTGTGGGCTTTACATTTTTAAGTTTATAGAGTTATTATTATTTATGTATTGATAGGATTTGCTGATTTTTACCCTTGAAAATTAATTGGATGTTGATTTTTTTACGTTCTTTTTGTTCAATGATTATTTCTAGAAAAATTTCCATTTAAATTCAGTGCAATTAACTTTTTTTTTGTTGTTTGTTTCCTTTCAATGAGTAGTTCTTATTATATTTCCCAAAGCTATCATGACTTGTATAATAATACAGAAATATATTACTATACAACAGTTGAAAACTTATTCATTAGACATACTATGTTTTAAATATGAAGGTCATTTTCCAGAACTACTTTATTTACCAATCGCCATTAATCAATTCATCGTCTAATTATTAACAATTAATCAGAAGATTTTTTTTAATTGAAATTACTCAACACATGCTATGCTGGTTGAGTTTATTACCGAAAAATCATAAATTTCTGCAACATAAGATAAGATATAACAACAAATAAGGTATTTAGTTTAAAAAATTTTAAACTTTTTTTTATTTGCTATTAAAAATATCGAACAAATTAAAATGCATTTTAAAAAAGGGAAGATTATGAGATGGTAAGTTATGTGTTTGCCTCTTCAGAGACAAAAGAATAGTTTATTAAATAATTTGAATCAATAAAAATTATTTTGCTTTGTTTTTCAGTCACCGTTTGTTATTTATACGTACAATAACAATGTATATTTTGCAATTCCATTTTAAAATTAAAACTTCGGCTTTCAAAAAAAGTTCTTGTATGTAACTTTTGATTTTTTTTTTTTTAATTCCATGTTCACATTTATTTTATTTAGACATCATTTTAAAAAAAAATGATGGCTGTAGCAATGTAGATTTTTTGAATTTAGTTTTTTTTTTTTTTTTCGAATTTTCCCATGCATGCAAAATTGAACACATCTCATATGCAAATACTTTTCTCAACACCCTACCTTTAGCATTGAACTTTCTTTAATTGAAAGTTATTTATCATTTTCATAAAGAATAAAATTCTGAATTAGATGACTACTAATGATATAAAGGTTGCTACTAATTTTAAAATGTCTACAAATGTTGAATGAAATGTATTTGGTTGATTTCTTACTTTTCCTCAATCATTTTACTTTTTGGCTATCATGTACTAACCTATTGATAGGAAATAGTCAAACCTTGTTAATTCTAACATACTTAAAACAAATTTATTTTTGAGTGGAACTATAGCTGCAAGCCCCCTTCTATTGTTTATTGCTCATTTCTGGTCCCGTTCTATTGTTCCTTTCAGATAAGATGAACTATTTAATTACAAAGCTCCCTTTAAGTATGTTTTAACTCGGTTCGACTGTACAGTCAAACCTGTCTATCTCGAATTTCACGGGACAGGAGAAAAATTCGAGATACAGAGATTGTGATAAAATTTACAAAAATAAGCAATTGGAACAAAGTTAAGCACTTAATACATTGTTTTGCAATGACATTGTTGAATATTTTACTGTACGACATGTTGTGAGTCCACGTTTTACAAATTGTGATGACTATATCGGTAGCAAGTGAATGCATACCTTTTAGTACGAACACAGTCTTTGAATGATTGTGCAGAAGATGATTTTGTCTGTTAAGTTATACCATTGATAAAGGTGGTGGGAGGTGAAATTCAAAAATGATAGTCTTCAAAATTTGAGATATAGAGGTTTCGAGATAAACATGAGAAAAAACATTAAATGTATGCTGTAAAGGCAGGGAAATTGAAAATTTTTGACATAGAGAGGTTTTCGAGATAAACAGGTTCGATTGTATTTGCATCTTTGATTTTCTTCTCTTTATTGCAGAAAGCTCCACCCAGTCGCCATCCAAAGACGTGTTCACGATCGCCGAAATCCACCAGCTGAGCAAAGACCTGCAGCTGAAGGATTCGGTGGCCAAGGACGTCTTCAAGCAGATCCAGACCCAGCTGGACATCATGGGCAAATTCTACGACAAATCTATCGACGAGCAGTCCGAGGTGATGCAGGATTTTTACAATTTCATGTCCAACAGACTGGAAACTCATCCCGCCTATCAAGGTAAGTATCAGAAGTCGAACTCACTGAGACAAGCTAAAGCTCTCAATCAATATCAAGCCTGATTGAGGTCCAGGGAGCTACTAAGTTTGAGTAGGACCAAAATGTCCATTGGGCTTCTTACCAGACACTGTTCTCTTAATAGCCTCACTGTAGCCACTGTTCTCTTATAATCTCAACTTGTTGGGTGTCATTGATGACCCATCTTGTAGGGGCTTGCCTAGAGGCTGAAGAAAGCTCACAACACGTACTGTGTGATTGCGACTTCTATTTTGCTCACAGATTTGAACATCTGAGGTACCATTGTTTAAATTCCTACGAATTATCTAGCGTACCTGTTAGACATCTGCTAAAGTTCGTTTCAGCTATCGGGGCTCCATTAAGGGTCCCGACAGGAATAGTACAATAGACTTGTGGTCACAGTGCTTACGCTGTCTTAAGGGCGCCCCCGCTCACTTCATTCATCCTGATGGATGGGATTTTCGGTTAAAGTTGTGCCCATCAATCTTTATTATATGTAGCAGAGTTAGTGTCCATGTTAAGAGCTTGAGTGAAAAAAGAGGATGACCATGTAACAATAAATTATTTATTTAACTAATGTAAATGGCTAAAAGAATAAACAACGGTAGTAAAAAGTAGAAACAGCAAAAACAGTCCGGAAACAATAATAAACATTACTAAAAACTTAATACAGATAATGCCCTGTCATTATATAAAACGATCAGTTTGCTAATCCTCAAAAAGGTTAAGGCATTTAAAAGCCAAGACATGCTCAAGGTTGGAGCAAGTCGGCTTGCCTTTCACGAGTCAACGGCTAAAGGGCTGACCGGACTGAGCACCGATATATGAGCAACAAGTGCTTTTATATCAGTCTCATTTGCATGTTAGACTGCTGATCGGGCAAGGCTATTGGCTGAAGCACTAGGCATGTGTGAATGACGTCGTACGCTAAAGGGTTGATCACGCTAAAGGGTTGATCACGACACCTGTTCAAGGCGTGACGTCATGAGCCTGATTAGCATATGAGAAAAACAGTTAAGTTCTTTAAGGAACTAAACATAAATAATAATGGTAATCAAATCATTTCTATATACTAGACTGCCTAGTCTATCACATCCATTCAAGTATCAGGTGGATGGTTAAATAGCAGACGCAGATTTCGTATACAGTGAAACCTCTTCCTTAGTACATGATTCGTTCCAAGAGGCAGTACGAATGATTTGTATGAATGGAGAATCATTTTTTCATGTGAGATACGAGCTACATTGGAGTTATGCTTCCCAGACTATGGATGATTGCTTATTTGAACCAAGGAAAAACAATAAGTATATAGTACTGTACTGAATTTCATTTAGAAAAATAAAAATGGCAACTCTTCGCTTGTGTTGAGATGAGCTGAATGTGAAGAAGGTAAAGAGGGATGTTGATGTGACTCCTCAAAAAAAAAATGGATTATAGTTTAAAAAAAACTAAAAAATATGCTTTAGAGTTAATCAGACTAAAAAGAACTATCTCATTAATACTAAAAATTAAACTATATTACATGATACTCTAAGTGATTTCCCTCTGATTATCATAACTATTGAATATCCCCTAAGTTTACATGCACTTATAATACATCAACATGCAATATAGTTTAGCCTTTAGTATTAATAATAGTATTAAATATATTACTTTTGCAAAGAACGATAATTTCTGTACCTGAGAACCAGACTAACGTAAGTCCATTTTCGCAATTTTGCTGTAGAAGGCGACAAAGATTGTCGGATGCATGCAAAGGATTGTACTCGTACTATTTTAACACAGCTAAATAATTGTGAAGGAATTTCTTTTATAAAATAACGTTCTCATTGGTCGATGCAGAATAAGATTCTACATACAATGTAGCAAAAAAATGAAAATCGCCATTTTTGGACTTACGTCGTTCTGGTTCTGAGGCAGTGCCGTATTTCCGTATGGGCTTAATGGGCTATAGCCCAGGGCGGCATGATTGGGAGGGTGGCACTTTTCCTGTATTGAAAAAGTAAAGACTTTTTTTTACTATATACTCTAAAATACAACACCTCAGGGGGTGGCCATAGTTTCAAAAGCCCAGGGCGGCCTCATATCCAAATACGCCTCTGTTCTGAGGTACAGATTTTATCTTTTAATCAGAGTTACATACAAACAACTGAAACACTTATAATACATCAGCATGTAATATAGTTTAGCCTTCAGTATTAATAATACTATTAAATATGTTACTTTTATTTTTGTAAAGAACGTGCATTTTAATCTTTTGTTCAGAGTTACATACTTACAAACAAACCCACATGTGAAACTAATAAAAGCGTATTGAAAACAACAAATATTTTCCCGCCTGGAAAAGCACTCTAACTACACCTCTGCGAAAAATAATAATGAAACTTATTACACATGATTCATTTTGTGTGCTGAACAAGCAAATATTCCCAATCCCATGTTTTCCAGATTTGAACAGCGACCAGATGGACGTTCTGATCGACAAAATCGAGGAGAAGCTAATGATCCACATGCACACCACCGTCTACCACCTGATCACCTCCGAGAACGAAGAGAAAGACCTGGCCCTGCAGAATCGCATCCGGGCCCTGAATTGGATCACCCCCCAGCGCCTGGGCATGGAGATCAACGAGAGCCTGCCGGGGGTCAGGGCCCTGGTGGATGATGCCATCAATGGTTAGTATACAGTTACAGTAGCAGATTTTAACCCATTAATGCCTACCGTTCCTTTTTAGGGACAGTCCAAAAAAGGGTCTGAATTTCCCCAAAATGAACATTTCAACCAAATTATAGTGTTCAATGAGTACCTTGGTATTGTTTCATTTCATTATTAACAGATTGCAGCACATAACTATTGTAAAGTGTATTCTGTAGCAGTTTTAATAGAACCTTTATTAAAAATGACATCGTTCACAATCTCAAGAAAAAAGCTCAGTTTCCAAAGTTATTCCCAGCTTCCCAGTTTATGTTAATTGCTGATTTTATTTCTTCTTATAAAATGTCTTTTTAAATATTATATCGTAGGCAGAAAAAAATTTTAGTAAAAAAAGTATGTACCCTCTGGGGGTCTATCGTAACTTTTCAGGGACGATGTTTCTTTCCTTAATAAAAAAAATAATTTTTACATAATATTTTTTTTATTATTTTTCCTGTCCATTAAACACTGTTTGTAACCAGTATACAAAATATCTTTGGGAAAAAAAATGTCAGGCATTAATGGGTTAAGGGGTGGGCACTGGCCCCTCCCAAAGAGATAAAAATAATTGGACTTTGCCATCAACAATATGTTTATTGAGTTGAAAATGAGTGGAAACGAAAGAGATTCCATGGAAACAATAAATGAAAAGAAATTTTTTTACTTCATTCAGAATTGTAAACTTAAAAATCTTAACCTAACGTCCCTGCAAACTAATAGATGCGCCCATTTCCGCCCATATAAACAGATAACCTTTCCATCCCTTCTGTGGTCTAACAGTTTTTCTAATCCTGATCGCTTTCGTTAATGTTATTGCTATAAATCAGTGGTGGCCAACCCGCGGCACGCGTGCCACAATGTGGCACGGCAGAGCAGTAACAGTGGCACGCGAAGACTATTTGAAAAAATTCCAAAATTGCGGAAAAAAATGTCGATCTCAAAAATAATGATAAAAACTAAAACCCTTAAACTGATAAATATAATGATATTGTGACGATTAAGTGTCAGGAAGTTGGCTGACAAATTGTCTGAAATACAATATTGCAAAGTACTTAACGTTAGATGTAGACATTCAACAAAAGCTGAGACGCTACAGACGCTTTGTAAAGCATATTTGCGTTTGACACGAATAAAACTTTCGATGTTGCAGAATGGATTTTTGATCTGCAATAGTTTCAGCTACGGGTGATGAAATTTTATAAAAAAGTTTACTCTGCAACTAAAATTAAGAAACCAGATTGAAGAAAATTCGGTATGATTGCACAAATGAAGATCCTTAAATTTTTTTTGTTACGTTACTTGAAAATAATTTGGGAAAAAAACTTCAAAAGTATCACCGAATTATTTATCACAAACTCATTGCCAAGGAATGAGACTTTTTCTCTGCTGGTGACTCTGTAGAGTTCATTGTATTAACAAACTACGAATTAGAGCTCTGAATGTTCTGTGAACTTTTCCCAGGAGAAAGAAGAGAGCATGGCAAGTTACTACTTCATTGAAATGTGCAATAGCTATCCAAAGGATAAATATTCACAAGATTTTAGAATTTTAAGGGAGTGTTTTTTTAAATGTTTGGAAGGAAAGCAATGAGGACTTGCTACTGTCTGTTTGCGTTTTGTGCGCATGGCAGCCACGAACGCTTCCATCTGAAAAAGGGGAGTTAGATTTTGGATGCGCACTACCCGATGCTTTCAGCTTTTGTCCGCTTACTACTTCATCGTTGCTTTCCGCCCCTATTTCAAGAAGGTCCGAAGAGACTTGGTGCGTGCGCAGATGCGGTGGAGGTCGTACAAAAAAATTTTAGACAGTACTTAGGAATGAAGAATAGCAATTGAATTTAGCTATGTCATCTCTTATTATCCGGCGTTTAAGTAATTTAAATTTAAGATAGTACGAGAAAAGTTTCCTAAACCAGTATAGACCATCTACATTCTTTTATGATAAAACTTCAGTTTCTTTCTAATTTGGAAAAAAAAATAAAACATTAAATAGGATACTGAAAGTATCAACCCAAATTTAATAATTTTCCAGCGATACATGGAGAAAATTTTATACCTATTTTAAGTATTCATCCAGTGTTAGGTTTGATGATTTTCAGGATCATAAAAAAAAAATGCTTATCTTTCCAAATTCTTTGTCTATTTCTCTGCAAGACACTACTTGTTTCCCTTCTAAACTCCAAATCGGAATTACTGACCTTTTGCATCGGTAATCAAATATAAGAGCTTACTTCAACAGAAAGTCATCCACGTTATACAGAAATTTGGAAATTTGTACCAACATTTTTTTTTTCACATTTACACACTTTAGCCGTCTCATGCTGTTGTAGATTTGGTTCAAAATACGCTTCTAAACAAATATTTTTCGTTATGAATGCAGAAAAATCTAAATAACATTGAATATTAATTGATAGCACTTAAAACGTTCAACTTCTTAGGATTCTCAAGAACTAATCCTAAAATTAAAGACTTGGTAAAAAAGATACAGACTCATAAACCACTTTAAATACCACCTGTTTAATTTTTAGAGTAGAAACTTTGATGTTATTTATTTCTTTTTTAAGTATAAGCCAACTGACAGAACCTATAAAAGTGTTTATTAACAATAACTCTTAAGTTTGGACTAGTAATATCTTTATTATCATTTGGATTTCAATTGCTCAGATTTACGAGAAAAAATGTTTCATTTGAGTAAGAATTACTTAGTCAGTCAACATAAAATCTATTTTTAACTTTAAAAAAAATTAGTTTGTTGAAAAAATACAATGTGGCACAGTGAGCTTTTTCTCTCCAGATAGTGGCACTTTCCCTAAAAAGGTTGGCTACCCCTGCTATAAATTGTTGAATATTGAAAATTTTCATTGTATACGGATCGAATATTCCCTCAGATTAGTTCTAGTCCACCGGATCAGCGACTGAGAATCCCTTGCCTAGTGGTAAAAACTACCGCCTTTCCCCCTGAGGAATACTAACTTTTTTGTAACATGAACCTATTATTAATTAAAGTTTAGAATTACCAGAAAATGGAATATATTGTTAGAGTCCTCTCTAGCAGAAGCTTTGCTTCTCAAACTGGTGGTCCTAAGTTTGATTCCCACCAGAGCTCTGGGTGTTCCTACCTTCTCTTTGTGCTGTGAATATTTTTTGCAATGTCTTGTACGTAAATAAAATAAAGAAGGCCAACCTCTCAAAGCAATGGCATCCAATTTTCCCCTAATGTTACTAAGGACACACCATCGCAACCAACAGCAATATTTCGTTTTCTCGACTGATAAATCTTATGGTTGATGAAAAGTTTTTAAAGTAAATACACCCACAGCTCAGACATGACATTGTGAGACTGCAGTTTTGTCCTTATTCTGGACTCCTCAGTCAGGAATAGCCAATGACCGAGCCGGAGGCAGACACCCTCTTATTGTAGCCGACATATCCTCTCATCCGAAGCAGATATCTTATTGCGGCTATTCCCGACTGAGGAGTCCAGACAAAACTGCTTTCTCAGGATGCTATGACCGACCTGTGGGTGTATTTGCTTCAGTTCTGCTTTAGCCCTGGCTTATGCAGTGGCGGATCCAGAGGCTCGATTTGGGGGGGGGGGGGGGCATTTTATCCATGGGCGGTTGGTGCAATAAAAAGTGGGAGGTCAGAAAACGCACGGGGGGAGGGGGCAGATAACATAAAAAAATTAATAAATTAAGCACGCTTTATTAAGTCGATTCTTTCTTTGAAAGCATGAATCGATCAGTACCAGCATTTTTGATTCGATCGATAATTTTGAAAATTTAGAAAAGTCCAATTCCCCTTTCCTCTTGAAAAGGAGTGGGAAGTCGCCTGTCTTGCTTTCCCTCCCCCTCCCCCTCCCCCCGCCCACATATACGAGCCGTGTATGGCTGTATCCTTTCTCTCAGACGCTCAAACGTGCCGGACGCATGGAAGCTGTTTCAATGAGAAGATTCCATCATCCTTTTTTTTAAAAACTTTTTTCCCGTTTCTATCATGGAATTAAAAAGAAATATTATTTCGTTGCAATGTGGAATATTATCAGAACCTAATATGATGTGGTTTTTTGGTGCATTTCTCTGAACTTATATTTTTAGGTAAGAATAATGTCGAGGCTTGCAGAAACAGTAAAAACCCATTTCTGACGCATTTAATTAAGCACATATATTCAGAACTTATGCATGTTTTTAAACTTGGAAAAATAACTTTAATTGTAAGTACCAAATTTTAAGAGAAAATTTTGCTCTCAAATATGAAAAATTTTGAAATAATGAAAATTGAACTTAAGACTGAATGTGGAAAAAAATTTAATTATCATAAAATGCAAATCTTTTAAAATATACAATATGAACTGATTTTAAGATTTCGCATGCTTACTAATACAGACATGAATAAGTCAAAATATTATGTACTGTAAAGGCCTTTTTATTCGCGAGGCCTTAATTTTCGCGATTTTCGCGAGCCCTTCGTAATCGCGAAAATTTAGGCCTCGCGAATTTTTTTTTACTTTGTACTTTTTCAACTTTTGGTTCTGTACATGCAAAATTCGCGAAATTTTCGGCCCGCGAAATCACCGATATATTCATTTTCGCGAAAATTACGGCCCGCGAAATTAAAGGCCTTTACAGTACATATTTCCAAAACTAAAATAACTGAAACAAAAATAAAATTTAAACAGTAATACAGCATTAAATGTTTATACATTTAAAGCTCTTTTTGAGCCTAGAATTTCGTTCAAAACATTTTATTTATGATTTTTACGAAAATCAAAAGTGTTTTTGTTTCGTCAAAAATTCCTATTCTCATACTGATGCAAAAATATTGCAATTTTCAAAATGATAACATCTTAAATATAGGAAAAGCAAATAAATAAATAATAATAATAACTATAACTTGAATCATCAATGTTTTTTACTTCCTTTTACGTAGTAAAGGAAGTATTGTGATCGCGAAAAAATTTTTCCTCAAATTTGGGTCAAAATTTTGATTTTACTCACCCCTGAATGAATGTTGAGTCGTTTTCTCGACCTGTCAGCACGTGCATACGTACCTGCCAACGTATAACCAGCCGAAAAATCATTTTCGACCACCCCCGAGTTAATTACGACAAGTTTTCTCGTGACGTCTGTATGTACGTATGTGCGGATGTATGTGCGTATGTGGCTCGCATAACTCAAAAACTACATGCCGTAGAAACTTCTAGCTTGGTATGTAGGCTCTGAGGATGGTCTAGTCGTGCACCTCCCCTTGTGGTTGCATTCGAATGTTCCCAAGGGAATGTTTTACCCCTTTTTTGGGGTAAATCAATGTTAATTTCAATGCAGACTCAAGTGATATGAATTGGCGCGACCACTTGGCGATATGTCGCCAAGCTTTTGGTCGCCAAGTGTTTGACTTGGCGACATATCGCCAAGTTGGCGACAAATTTGGCGAAAAAATTATTTTTTGAATTTGGGTTCAACTTGGCGCTATTGGCGATATTTTGGGTTCAACTTGGCGCTATTGGCGATATTTTGCGAAAAATTCACTGAATGATATTAAAATCAGCAATATTTAGAAAAATAACCATTGTAAAATATTTTTTGCATTGTTTCGTGGTAGATTAGGGGAGTAAATATTTGAATTGTTACCCTACTCACTCCAAGCACTTTTTTTAACACTTAAGGCAACTACTAAGAAATTTACACGTAAAAGGAAGTAGTGTGGGGTCCATACCAGATTTTTTCATTATTATTATTTTGAGGTAAAATCAAAACAATCACAACAGATTTTCAGTTTTCCCTTCGTAAAACATTTCATTTACTTACAAATGCAGAAGCGAAATAATAACTAAAGATTTTATGTATACTATAACTACAATAAGTGATAGTAAAATAAAATTAATTTAGCACTTCAGCATTTACATTTTTCCCATTGGAACTTTTAAAAGTCACGGAGTTTCGTTTGAAAATTTTAATTTATGATTTTAATAAAAATAAAGAAATTTTACATATGTCTCTTCATAAAGAGTGGTAATTATCAAAAAAAAAAAAAAAAAAGATTCCCATATTGGATGCAGAGAAATTGTTGTAGTTTTTTTTTCCCCCAGAATTAGGCCTAGTAAACAGTCAAAACTTTAAAAACTGCAAATAAATACTGTAAGCATTGACTGAAGTTTCACATATTAGTGAAAATAATAATAATAACAACAATAATAATATTATTATTTTGACTATCTATAGTAATAATGACTTGTAACGCAGGAATATAAGTACTGGTATTGAGTTGTAGTAAAATAAATTTATTTACGATTAAGTTCAAAGAAAAAAAGAGGCATGAAGCACAGAACTACAATAGCAGTAGTAAAAAACGAAACAAACTATCTCCATATATTATTTCTCTAAGCCGAATCCTATACCCGGTCGAAACTCGCTCATTTCTTTATCGAATTGCATGAAAATTTATGATTTTGAAGCTTATCCCGCGGGCTATTGACGAAAATTAGACCCACCCTCTAAAAAGTGTCGGTTCGTTTTTTATTCGAACTTTAATTTTTGGGCACAAAATTGACTCTATCTACCGAAATAATTGTCGTATCGTCTCCATTTTGATTTCATTCGAAAGATTAAAAAAAATGCGTTCTTTAGAACGTTTCTCCGCTAGCGCCGCGTAACGAGAATCTCGAAAATCCACGTTTAAGCGACTTATAAGCGATTGAAGTTTGAAAAAGTTAAATTTTTTGCTCAACTGTTAAAATCGTTATACCATTGTTGTTCAAATCAATTTTAAATGCGACATTTCAAGCCAAGGCTTAGCTCGGTAAACCTTAATTGTAACTTTTATTGTTTCAAAATACTGTGGTAATTTTGCGATAACGTTAGTATTTAGTTTAGTAGTAGCCTTGGGTATTTGATTTTAATATAAGGTATCACTTTTGTAGTAGTTGTAAAAGTGAACGTGTCTTTGATCTCTTTGAAAAGTTGTCAGAACGACGGCAGTAGATGGTGATGTTGTGCAAACGTACAAGATTTTACAATGCCAAGGAACAGGGTACCAACAGGCAGACTAACAGGAAGGTGTCTACTACCTAGACAATATTAGACAATTCAACAATGCTTTGGCCTTCGCTTCAGTCAAAGTGGACTCAGTTTACATTCCTGGCAGAGGTCCATATTGTTTTAAACTACATGGTCAAATGTACCATATGATCGGGAACTTGCAATATCCGGCAGGGACTACACCAACTTACGCTGGACTTTTCTTTATAGATTTCGACACTGCGCTGCAACTTCGGGCAGATAATGAAGGCAATAAAAATTGTCGTATTAAATTTTAAGTTTAGAGTTTTTTTTTTTTTTTTTTTTGTGGAATTCCGCACGGGTCACCTAGTTAAATTAAAGATAAATCGAAAAAATCTTGCAACTATGAGTAAAATTACTTTTAGAACCAGAAAAGCAAATCAAATGGCAAATATCAGTTACATAAAACATAATGTTCTCATTATTTAAAAAACATCAAAACAAATTTAAAATGAAAATAAAACGGATTAAAAGTAGATTAGCTTTATTGGAATAAGATTTTCCAAAAAAAGAAAAAGAAAGAAAAGACCGCAATCTTTTTTTGATCTACTTAAGAAAAAAGCTTAAGAGAAATACGCCATATCCCTGACCATAAGAAAAGAAGAAAAACAAATTAAAGTACGGCCGCTGTTACAAGCATACAGGAATGAAAACACCTCTGAACATTATAAAGCAAGCTTTGGAGAAGGGAATAAGCTTCCAATTTCTAGCATTTTTCATTTAAATTTCGAGCATTAATACATAAATTTGAATGTGTTCATAGAAAGAGATCATACAAATTTTGAATATGAAGAAATATTATAATTTCTAATTTCTCAGGAAGTGTTTGAACGAAAAATATTTAAATACTAGCTGCTAGGGCAGCTAGATTAGCTTCCTGCGGCATGTTGATGCATAACGTCCCCCCGCCACCCAACTTTTACTTCATTCTGAAGCTATATTATTTGATATAATTTAATGTTCATTCGATTTCAAGACATACCACGCACGTGGCCCGGCGTTGCACGGATACTTCGTGCCTTGAAAGTAGTGAGGAAAATTTCAAGAAACTACTCCCCGACAAGGCGGCTCGCTAACAGGCGCTTCACGCCTTTACTTTTTTCCTGTATAAAAAAAAATCATTCGAATTATTGAGATGCTTCGCGTCTACAAGATGGTGAGGAAAGTTTCAGTAAGTTCAGCGCGCTCAAATTAAAAAAGCAGACTAAGGCAGGGATTCAAGTGAGACAGCACTGCGATCGCTTCGAATTGCAATCGCTACTGGAAGTGAATTATATTATCATCAACTTAAATTGGCATGACGTCACTACGGGTGAAGCCAATAAGAGCTCACAAGCACTCAGCGATCTCCTCTTATTCGCCAAGTAGGCTGTGACGTTTTATGTAGCTCGTTTTTCATAGGCAAACGTCACGCTGACGTCACGATGTTTTTATCAAGAAACGTTCTAATGTAATTCATTTCCAGTCGCGATTGTAATTTGCGATTGCCTGTTTCACTTGAATCCCTGCCATAGATACTCAGTTTTTAATATAAGTAGATGGCTCTTCAACAAATAAATGTTTCAAAATATTACCAGTAGCTAGCGATAAAAATACTACGTAAGTGGCCCGCTTATGAGTTTCATGTTTGATCTAGTTAAGCCTTCATTCAAAATTCTCATTATCATTGTTATCACTGTTTCATAGCAACCACGTTTCAACAATGGATTTCATATTTAATCATTTATTAGGCTTAATTGCTTTAAACTTGACTACTTATTAATTGATATCTTCGCTAATTAAAATCGTATAATTATATAAATTGAAACCAATGAAGCCTGAAAAATTACCTATCTATCGGTACCTGGTTCGACTTTCAGTTCATTGACGTTCAGGAGAAAGAAGCGTGACATAGATAGAAAGATACTCAGTTTTTAATATAAGTAGATGCATCCCTTTAAAAAAAAAGTCTCTGGGGGGGGGGATCCCTCCCCCTGTGGATCCGCCACTGGGCTTATGGGCGGTGACTCATTGCATATGTAAAGTTTTTAGTTTGAACTTTGCAATTGAAGGGGCAAGTGGATAAAGGTGATCTGTGACATTTTTTTAAATTTCTAGAAAAAGCTTTAAAAAAAATGTTATTTTTAATGGATTTTTCTCAACAGGTAAAACGTGGTCATATTCTTAGTTACCAACCATTTCTGTGACTAGTAGACGTATCTTAGTTTTCTAAAAATAAGCTAGAGATTTTCACATTTTTCTGTACATATCAATTGTCACATATCACCTTTATCCGCTTGCCCCTTCAACTCCTTTGTAACTGAAAGTGTCTTCATGTTATGCATCTTTGCAGACATAGTTGAAATGGACTCCAAAATCGCCCCCCAAGAAAAGATTAGTTGTATTGTGAAATGCAGCAGGAATATATTCAACATAATCAACTTGTGCCAAGGAGTCACGGCCAGCGCAGATGAGTTTCTGCCCGCGATGGTCTACATTGTCCTGAGGGCGAATCCGACCCGGCTGCAGTCCAACATCAAGTACATCACCAGCTACAGCATTCCTATAAGATTAAGAAGCGGAGAAGGAGCTTATTATTTCACCAATCTGGTAAGTTCTGTCTTGATGTTGTGCACTTTAACCCATTAAAACAGGGATAGAAATGCTAGAAACAGTAGCCTTTTATCACCCACTAGTCTATTAGCCAGCCTTGCCCTGATGCTTATTAATACAACATAGCCCTAAAAAAATTATTTGAACTAGATGAGCCTTAAATTGATAATTCATTGTTAATCGCAATCTTTGTTGAAAAATACTCATATTTAAATGGGTTTAGGGTCATTCCATAGTGACTAACGTAACATTCAAAGCTGATTTTGTAACTGTTTTTACTTGTAACTTATGGCATAAAACATATTTTTTAGTTATGCTGGTGGATTTACAATGTACATGGTATCTATGTATCATTTTCTGCTGAGAATTTAAAACAAAATTACTGACAGTATATATTTTTTCAACCAAAATAGCAGCGTGACTAACGTAACATTTTTGCAACCCTGAAAATGAATGCTCATGTTGTGAGGCAAAAATGTCTCAAAGTTAAGCAAGTATAAAAAATTAAATGATATATTTACAAAATGTGTAAAGTTGGCTTTTAGAAACATAAAACGCATTTATTAAATCTTAATTTTTTTTAAACTGAAGTGTCACTTTCACTCAAGATGGAGTGTGACTAACGTAACCATCGAATAATAAGCAGTATAGACATACTACCAATTATTTATTATGGTTAATCTCAGTGATGATTACAGTACTTTTTCAATTTTTTTTAACTTCTTATGTTGTATGATTTTTATTTATTTATTTATTTATTTATTTATTGATACTTCTTTCACTTCAGTATTTTTTTTTCTTCGGCTGAGGTTGACATTTCTGTGGAATGACCCTCTACATATTTCCGTTGTCCCTCGGGGTGTCGCGTTTCCGAGCTTCAACTCTATTTTCCTTCTCGGTCACAACGTCCATTCACCCATTCCACCCCTTCTCTCTTTCCAGTGCTGCGCCGTCCAGTTCATAGAGGACCTCACCTCGGAATCCCTGAACCTGAGCAACGAAGAATTCGAGAGGTATCTCTCGGGCGAGGTCCCGGCCGGCTCGAACGAAGAGAACACGACCGAGAGCGAGGCGCTGCGCCTCATGCTCCAGAGGATCTCCGCTCTGGACAAGATACAGGAGAAGCTGGACGACATCACCGTGGGGGTGGTGGACCTGAAGGAGAAGATCGCCCAGTCGGTGGTAATGCGTCTTTTCTGTTGTCGGAATTGTTTTTGCATTGACTTTAGATCAAGAATAGATTTCTTTGAAAATACATTGAAAGTTTTTTAATTCTTGTGCCTCTGACGAGAATTGAAACCTCAAAAACGTTTTTTTTTTTTTTAAATCATTCTGAAACTCTTTGAAGCTTTGCAATCTACCTATATACCGTCGTCCCCACTTAATCGAGTAACGGATTATACGAATACAATATCTTGGAACCGATGCCATACACGTAATGTTAAAGATCCCCACTTAATCGAATAATATTTATTGGAACCGACAGTATTCGTTTAAGTGGGGCCGACAGTATATATAAATGGATGTATGTATGTTTGTTCCTTATACAAATCCAGTTTCCGTCGGATTTTCATCAAACTTGGCACAGAGGTTCCTTGATGCACTAGAATTCACATAGGTAGGGTTTCGAAATTTTTAAAAACTCCAAAAAACTCAAAGTTGAAATTTTTTGTCCCAAAATGGCCATTTTCTTTCAATTTTGAATAGATATAGTAATACAGATAAGCGTTTAAGCATACAAATTGATACAATTTAACGCATTGAAATAGGAGTATTTCCCAACAAAGATGATGATTAACAATAAATTATCAATTTAAGGCTCACCTATTTCATTTTAGCATGAAATAAGTTGAACATAATGCAATACCTAGCAATGCCGTGTAATAAGCTAGTTTTTGATAAAGAATCGATTTCTTTAAAAATACTTTGAAAGTTTTTAGTTCATGTGCCTCTCAAGAATTGATACCTCAAAAGCATTTTCTTTAAATAATTCTGAAACTGTTTTTGAAACTTTGCAATATCTATATAACATTTCAATCAATCATTTTGGAAAACTTTTTTATCATAATTTCTGTAGCAAATATGTCTCAACGGCCAGAATATTGCTCAATGGTACTTCTAAAAAACACAGCACTGGAGAAAATCAAGATTGCTTCCAGTGTAGTGTTTTTATTGCTTCTAGTGTTCTGAATTTAATGAAAAATTCTGAAAAACAGATTTTAAATAGACTATACGTTGAGTTGAGATTATAAGTTTTAATTCTCAGCTACTTAGTATCAAATGACGATGTAATGCTTTTTCTTATCAAATTTTTCTTAAGCTGATAAAATTGATGAAATGCGTGATTTGACTTCTAATAATACTCATTTGGCAGTTAATAAACATTCCAATTATAGGGAGATAAGATGCATTTAATACTGTTGTTGTTGTTTCTAATCTCACGGAGTCAGACCAGATCAACGAATCCGTTGACATTAATGAAATCCAATACCAAAAGGGGAATAGCATGGATATCCTCCCAGTTCAAACCCAAACAGCCCAAGATATGTTGAGGTGAAGCCTGGTCATGGAGGCACTTAGGGCAGAGAGGATATGTCTTGCTGCCCTCAGAATAATGAAGGCCTTTTATGTGACCACTGGCAAGTCGGGGCAGGCAAGTGTTGAACTGCCTGTCGCATGGGAGAGATAAAGAGAGTCCCGTTTTTTTTCCCTTTGTACCAGTGATGGGAGGGGAGAATTAACCACTTCACCTTATTTTGGGCCTTTTTCCTCGAAAACAACTCAAAAGATGTAAGCTTTGAAGTAGAAGGGGTGGGATTGTTTAATCCCTCCTTGGCTAGAGCATCCACTACTACTTGTATTAAGCAGTAAGTCCACCACCCCTAAGTCAGGGCTAAGGCAGGAATACATGCAACATAGCGTCAACTTGGTTATTTTATCCAGAGACTGCAGTTTCATCCTCATTGTGAACTCATCAGTCCGGAATAGGAAGTAACTGACCCGGAGGCAACTCTGCCTAAAGTTTATGAGTTGTGCTGTATACCATTGCTGCGGCCTCTCCTTGGTATGCTAATTCAAAATAAGCTACCAGTTTTTCTGGCACTTAGCTTATATAAGAGAACATCCACCTCCAGTTTGGTTACTTCCTATTCAAGACTGATGAATTCACATTAAGGTTGAAACTGCAGCATCTGGATAGAATAACCAAGTCGAACCTATATTGCATGAACACTATTTGTCACTGATTTTTCTCAAATACTACTATGAGTGCAAAATGTTTAAGATGCAATGTTTACTAGTTAGCTTTGTAGTCGAAATTGATTGCATTTTCTGTGGAATTTATTTTTATTTATTATGAAATTAAATGATGTGCCAGTATTGATTATTTTTTATAAATGTTACAGCATACTAGCTATATAAACTAGTTTTATGCTAGTTTTGTGGGAAGAAAGTTCATTAAATTTAGATTTTCAATCAATAATTGTTAACTTCTTTTATCTCCCAATTTTTTGAGGTGTGCCTTTATTGTCATTGGTGAGTGGTGTGAAATAATACAGTTTGTGCTTTTTAGACCTTTAATACAGTTTAAAATGTCATTTGTTGCTATGAAACTATAAGTTTGTTTATATTATTAAATTCATATGTGTATATTTATTCTTCTATAATTCTGTTCTTAGGAAGATGTAAAGAAAAAGCCTTCAACCCCATTAATTATAAACCCAAAGCCATACGTCATTCCTGCTCACACGAATTTGAATTTGATACCAAAGATGCTCCGCAACCGAGTCGTGATGGAAGATTCGCCCGAAGACATACTCGTGGACATCGAGGGCAAACCGGAAAGCCAAGACAAAGATGCGCAAGAGAACAGTGCAGCTAACAAAACAACTCCACTCGCCTTTGGTGATAGCAGTTCCCTCGCAGACTTTCATAGAATGTCCTTAACAGAATCAAAAGTACTGTGCCCCGACATCAGCCATGTTGCCATGATGCAACCCCTACACGTAGTCTTACCTTCACAAGCCAATGGAGATAGCTGCAGGCTGTTCTCCGAGATGTTATTTGAGAACAGCAAGGCAGAGCCCGAAGTCACAGAAAATGTCGAGCCCGTAATAAACATAAAGGACCTCGAGTATCCCACCGAAATTTTCCCCGACAGCGAAGAATCCTCCAGGACGGATGAACTGAGGCCGGTCAATTCTCTAGACTACATGGACAATGTCCAGAACACTTCCGTGAGAGGCTTGGTCGATCCTCTCTCCCCTGAAGCTGGTTTCTTGGAAGAAAATCTAAATCTTCCACCTCCGCTACTGCCGGTTGTTGTACAAAATATCAATGCTGATGGAACTAATAAAATTTAACTACGGTTTTTTTTGTGGAAATTTATTTATTGTGTGCAATACTAATGAAGTAATAAATAGTTGGAATTAATGTTGAACCATCGAACCATCCTTTATTCCTGTATTGACGAGAGATTTTTAAAAAGAATAAAATGTTATGAAAGTAAAAACCTTGCTTTTTAATAAGTTTTAAACACATACTAATCTCAAGTTTATGATGTAGTAAGGAAATACTTAAAACTAGCTTAAATAAATTTAGCATTTTAGCCTTAAATAGTTGCATGCTGCAAATATTGCTTCGTTTGCTGTTCATAATACAGATAAGGCTCAAGAGAGATAATTTAATATTATTATTAGTAAATTTGTCAGGTAGGATAGTTACTTTTTTTCCTATAAATATTTCAAAAATTCTGTTCTAATAATAGGGTGTACAGTACCAGAAATTTGTTTCGGATAATCTTTTAGTAAATTTTGACAAATGTTATTGAGTGCGAAAATAGCATTGTAATTTGACTCATGATTGATGATAAAAAAACTTTTAAACAGGATTTTGAAGATCTAATGCTGAACGGGGTTACTCAACTTTTCAGGCTAGTTAGATATCCTGCCGACACACAACCATAAGTTATCTATGCATGTAATACAGTAAGGAACAAACTGTTGGGAAAGCTGAAGCTGATTATTGAATGTAAATACAGAAATGTAGTCAATTATAGCTAGTTATACCTTTTTAATTAAAGTTTTTTAAACACTCACAGACTCAAGCATCCCTTGAAATTCTGCTGCACCCCCAAGAGGAGTTTATCTCCCTGGTTGAGAACCCCCTAATGTGAAGTACCTACTCAATATTTTCCCCTTAGCAACTCAGCAGTTTCCGATTTGAGGTTCATTTCAATAATTTTTTTCTCGGTTGTTGTAAGAGCAAAAATCGTAACCGATGGCTAGAACCACCTGCAGACCTGAAACTTGGCACAAAAATTCAAACGTATCCCCGCGAAATGCACTTCGAAGGCCAAATTCTAAATTTGGAGTTAGTTATTTTTAAATTAATAAATCAGTCTCATTTTTGGTGTATCCGGCATAATTGAGGGGGGGGGGGGACTTTCCCCCACCCCATAACATTAGGCGCTTAAAACTATATTTCAACTATTTAGGTTCAAAGTTTTATTGCTGCAGCTTTTTCGTTCAGTGAGCATATTAAATTAGACTAATGACATCTACTTTCTGATGTACCAAGTCTTATATACCTACCAATAGATTATATTTTCAAAAAGTGTGACATAGCCCCTTTATCCTCCAAACCCTTCAATTGCATTGAGGAAGCAAAAGTTATGTTGAATTCTATTCAAGTTGCCAATTTTTAGATAAAGATGCAAAGACACACAAATCACCACACTTTTGAAACTTTTTCAAGAATTTATTTAACAATTTTGCCTAAATTTGTTTCCATGTTGCTTTACAAAATTTACACTAATTAAGAACATTACAGGATTAGGTACACAGTTCAATTTGTTATTTTTCTATAATTCGCATATCACTATTATCTATAAAAAAGTGCACAACGTTTGAAGCATATATCCGCAACTCAAGACTTAGCAGAGAAAAATGCGTGAGAGCACATTTATAGACCCTAAAACTTTTTTTTCTTCATTGTTTCCACCACCGTCGAAAGGCTCACACACAACAGCGTAACTTTTAGAAAAGTCATATACAAAGCAACAATAGTTCATCTTTACAAAAAGTTACCAAGTGCAACCAATAATTTTTTTACAAGTGGTGGTAAAATATGGTGTTCAGACGTCTTATTAATTCAAACACATACACGGTTTACTTATTAAAATATCAACATTTCACGAGAATCTCAGCCATTCTTTCAAAATGTCTAATTCATCTGTGGATGATAATATTTCCTAGGATTTTAATATTAGTAAAAGGTCGGAGGCGAAATAATATATTTATCTACATACTGTACATAGGCACCTAGTCAGTTCCTTAAATGCTTTGAAAATAATTTTTAACATAAACAATTTTCCAGTGAACATGTTTGGCACTAAAATTAACCCAAATACATTAAAACAACACATATGGAATGATACATTAATTGCAGCATTAATTTTAATTACTAATGTGTTTACGTAATATAATTTCAGTTGCATTGACGAAGACGAGGGAAAAAAATTACTTAAAAGGAAAAAAAAATTAGTGCTGCAATGAATTCATTTCCCGTCAATCAAACATTAAGAAATATTATCAATTTTTGATTAGTTTTAAAATGAAGAAATATAAACTTATCTTATATATTTCTTATTTTATCACATTCCATGTTATAGTAATAATCTAATTCAAAGAAAATTCTTACACTCAACACAACTTAAAATCACACACACACTCACACACATCCTTTTCATCAAAAATAAAAGTCTAACATCTAAAAACAAAATCCACTGATATGATATGTGAAAAAGAAGTTTACATTGAATATTAAATTCTTATGCTTTTAAATTTTTAAGGATAAAATATGAAAACGTTTTACTTTTATCTCGTTTAATCTTGGTCTAAAGAACAAGTTAATAAATAAATAACCTTCAAAATAGTAGCAAGTTTAATTTAAACCATCACATTTTTTAAGTAAGGAAAATATGGCTCATTTTATTCATTAATATTAAATATCTGAGTTTTCTGGCAGAGCAATCTTTTAATCCTATCTGGTTACACTTAGAACCTCAGCATTTTCAAAATCTATAAAATTAAGAATCATAATTTTCTGTAAAATAGACTTTTAATGCAGCACTTTCAATTTTAAGACATTGTGCCATCTCTATTTCTAAAACAATCGCCTCCACTCAGAAATTAAGATAGTAATATTTATAATCTTTCATTAAGCATTATTTTATTTTGAGCAAAAAATATAATAATAGTGGTCAAAATTTCTAATTTTAATAGCATTATTATGAAAATTAAACAGTCCTAATTGTTCAAAACATATGTTTTATGCATATTGTTAAATAATAATAAACTTTGTTCTTCAAACATAAGAAGCTAACTCTTTACATCCAAAATAAAATGCAGCAGCTTAAAGAATATATAATGTTTTAAATATTGCTACTAAAAGAAGTACACTATACTTTAACTTCAAGGAAACAAGATAACGAAAAACATAAAATAAGTCGACAAAAAATAATTTTCATGAGGTAAAGTTTGGCCTGTAAAAATAACCAATTTCGAAGAATCGAAGCAAAATATGACCAGTTATTCAAATAATATCTAATTCATAGGTAAACTTCTTTCCGAAAGTTAACACAATTAGCAAAACAAACACACTACTGAGACAGAAACTCTAAAGGTCATACAAGAGGTATATAATACTCGGCAAACTAGAGGTTGTACTAATTAAAGACTAGTTTGAGAAAATAAATTTAAAAAAAAAGGCTTGCTAAGTCATTTTTTTTCTCCTAAAATAAACAGCAGCTTATGATAACTTTTAAATTAAACGAACACAAAACAGAAAAAACACACACACGTACAAGTAATACACAAATTGTGAACAAATGTAACTATAATTTTTCTTTGTTCACTTCATAATTCTTTCAAGACCACAAGAAAAAAAAAAGAAATCAGCAACTAATTACATAAACGTGCATGATATACATTGATTTATTATTCACAATAATTTCATTGTGAATGTCTAAAAAAACCATACAACAGGTCCATTCACTAAATAATTGAAATATATAACTAATAACACAGAAAATTTTCATATAGCAAATCTTAAAGGAACAGTTCAACGCAATTTTGCGGGTTCACCAGCCTTAAGGCGTAGGTTAAAAGTCATAAATAAATTTAAATACTTTAGAAAATGAGGAAACTAGTACATGAAACACACAACACCTATATCACTTACATTTTTTAATATATTATCTCATTTGAGGAATAAAAATCAATTTCACTAATTTAAATTAAAAAAAAACACAATATCATTCAAACAGGTGTACACAAAAAGAAGCACAGTATCAATTGTGCAAGTGTAGTGAAGGCATATATGCATTTAAATAAACACCACATTGCATAGATATAGTAAAATGTACATAACTAAATCATTGTGAGTCTGTTATCCTTATAATTCAGTCTATTTTTATTTTAAAGATAATTTATCATTCACTAATAATCAGAGTAAACAGTTAATAGTAAAAAAAAAATAAATAACAATCATAATCAGAAAATATAATCCGACTTTTTTGAATGAGGGATTTAAAAGCTTTACGGCAATAAAGCTTCCAGTTGATGGACTAAAATATAGAAACACTTAAATTTTGTGGTAACCTTATAGCATAATGCATATAATGTGGCTTTTAAGAAGAAGATATATTAATTTGAATTCCCTTATAAAAATCTTCGATAGCACAAGGAGACTTTAGTACAAACATAGACTACAATCAAATTAGGGAAGTTTTGAATTTTTCCTGGGCATATGTTAAATGAGAAGAATTAAAGGATTTCTTTTTCGAATCTATGATTAAAATATTATCCCTACAGCTAAAAAATTCAATCTAGTTTATTCTTACTCCCATAGAACTAAAAATAAAGTAAATAAATAAAAATAAAGTCAATCATTATAGGTTTTACAAAAGCATACAAAAGCACACTTAGAAAATATATCTTCTCTCTAAAGCTACATCGCTATGCAAAACTAATTAATTTTTGCTAATTGAAAGTAATAATAATGAACTAATGAGCACATCTACATTAAATTCTTGGAAATTATTCTTTCGAAATTGCATTTTATTGCTGGCTCAGATACAATAATTAAATGTACTTTGTTATTTAAAATATCTTAAAATATAAATTGCATAGCCACAAGGACAGTAAAGCTCCATAAAAATTGCTATAAAATATAACATGCAGTCTTATAAAACTAAATTCAAAAATCATAATGATGTGTTACAGCATGTATCAAATATTTGCATAGGTAAATACTGACTTTTTTTGCGTGGAAGAAATACATTTGTTTCATGAAGTATTTTCCGTCGTTGATATCAGAACTTAAAATTTTAGACAAAATACCGTGTCTAATTACGAAAATATAAGTTCTTCAAATCAACACGTGACGTAAAAAAATTTAAGCAATATCTTAAGATCTAAAACTGAAATATTTTCAAAGTTAAATTTAGCATTTAGAAAGAGATTTTTTTTTTTTTTTTCAAAAAATCTTTAAAAGATAATGATAAAGCAAAAAATACATCTGAAAAATAACTAAAATTCCAATACTTATTAACAGAAAAGTCAATAACTGCTGACTTTGCTCCAGTGATTTAAATATATTCTTAATCTTTACAGGTTATTTGTACTAATACAGGCACTTATCTACTACACATAAATAACATGCAAGGAGTATTATAATCATCGCGGTATTAAAATAATAATAAAATACAGTTCACAATCATCTGATTGAATCACATGGCTTTAAAGATCAATGCATTAAATTTCCATCAGGATGGGGAAAAAAATAATAATGCAGTACATTCATTACATAGATCTTAGTTTTAAGTGATGGTATTGTTCCTACATTATTTTTTCCCTTTTCTGTGAAACTATATCTTCTTGGCAAGCAGTTACTTGAAAAAAAAACTTTTACTTAAAACTAGCAATTGCCCAATACTTTGTCTTATTGGCTTTATTTCTAAAAATTAAATCATGATGTGTTTTGATGTTTATTCAATGCTTGTTCAGCATTTTTTCACCTACTCTCTTCTGCGTATATAAAAAAAATCACTTAAAATACATAAATAAATAAATAATAATAACTTTGCATAGTTTTGCTTCTATGCATTAAATAAGTTATTCTCTGTGATCTTGAGGCACTATTTGCAGCATTTACTGCAAACTTGTACGTTATAAATATACTGTGGAACATTAATTTAGTCTAGTAAAAACAAAAGTCATTTATGTTAATTGAAGCTCTTTAGGATTATCCTTCATAAAAAAAGTTTATAAATAATATATTTTGAATAGGAAAGTTTTATTCACACTTACCAAATCATTCTCAATTTAATTTCCTATAAGCACTGCATCGTGCATGTCATAGGTAAAAAAATTCGTATTTGAATCAACGGAATAAATAATCATCATTCAAAATGTTTAAAAATTGAAAGCATTTCATTGAAAGCCTCACAAAATATTACCTATATAATAACCCTCAAATTAATTTGATATCTTTGCTGCATTTGAAATTATAACTCTAAAATGTTAAGACAAAATCAAAGTTATTTTATGCTTAATGCAAAGCTCTTATTTAAGAATTTTAAAAATAAATAATTATTTCATGAACACAATAAAACCCAAAATATTGTTCGACGCAATTTAGTCATTGAATTGAATCTGTTTCATGCATATTAAGTATGAATTAAACTATCTTCCTGTATTTAGTTTTTTTCAGTGATTTTAATATAAATCTTTTACAAAAATAGAAACAAGGTTGAAATACAATAGATCCTCATGCTATCCGCAACACCTTAATGTACCTAATAATGTAATTTAGCAGATTTTTTTTCCCCAAAACTCTACAAAAAATTTTAAAAAAAAAACTGAAAGGCGATTATCGAGCTAACGTAAAGAAGCTTTCAATCAGAGTAACATTTTTAGCAGAAAAACATAACTACAAAAAGTTCCCGTTCACCTCTTCTGGAATACACAGAACATTTTCTGAGGTCGACAACAAAAAATAAAACAATATTTCACCGAGGCCTTCCTGAGAATAAGACTAGCTTCTCTTTTTTTTTTTTTTTTTTGAAAGCAATCTAAAGCCACGTCAATGCAGTCCTTAAAAACTGCTATGAAATCCTCTTACAAAAATCATTACAAAAGTCTCTATTAACAAACCATGCTTGTTTCACTACGACACCACTCACAGCAAAAAGCCGGGGTCCTGATCTCGCTTCACTCTGCCTAGATTCACTTCACCCAGCGTGAATCGGAGTCTCGGTTCACTCCGTAGTAAAAAAAACAGCAATCTGTTAACTTAATCAGCTAATTTATTGACTGATGCCAAAGGACGGAGAAACAGAAAAATGAAGGCAGCTAAACTTGGACATAAACATCTGAACTTATCTTAAATTATGCTTTTATCTCAAAAAAGTATGCAGTGTAATTGGCTGAGTGATTTAGCTTTTTGAAACATGAAAGCATAAGAACGCAGTCATAGTAATGCAAAAGAATAACTAAAGATTTCTTTTCATTGCGTTTTTCTACAATCTCTAATTGAACATATGGTTTTTGAAAAAAATATTGTTTCAAACAATTTTTTTAAAATATGCGATCGATTTTAAACTTGGCTATGTATGGTTTGATGTTCAATCTTCAAAATTGATGAAACAACTCTTGAAATCTTTTTCACAGACTTTCTGAGTGAATGGAGATATTTTTTTTTTTTTTTGTCACTGAGAGCCTTAAGCTTAGTTCATATGATCTGATTCACTTCACTGCAGGTGAATCAGCACTTTAGTAATCCTAGCAACAAACACAGTACTTTCTCTGGAAAGGTCTGAGAAAGAAATTTCTCCCAGCAAAGCGTCAACAGAGGAAATCTCTTCCACAGACTAGTCCAACGAGCAGTATGCCGGTAGAAATCTCTTCCACGGACCTTCCCAGTAAATAGTACGCCGATGGAAATCTTTCACACAGACCTTCCCAGTCAACAGTATGCCGATGGAGATCTCTTGCACAGACTTGCCCAATGAACAGTTTGTCAACAGAAATCTGTTTCACATACCACTCCAGTGAACAGTATGCCGATGGCCTTTTTACAGACCTTTCCAGTCAACAGTTCGTCATCAAAGATCTCTTTCACTGACATATGCAGTGCCATTTCTGTATGTGAGCCAAGGCACCGATTCACACAGTGAACTGAGCAGAACAGAGTAAACCAGGAAAAAAAAAAAAAAATACTGAGGCGCCGATCCACCCGGAGCCAAGCTGAGTGATGCTAGATGGTAACCCCGACTCTCGACAAGGAAAAAAAACCGACAACAAGAATCGGAGAATCCCTCCACACGCACGTTCCCCTCTCCCCCTATTCGCTGAACATTTGGCACAGCTGCTGGTACTGCGTCTTGATGGGGCTGACTGCGCTGTAGGTGGCGTACTGGGCCTGCGCCGTGCCGGAGGGGGGGAAGGAGACGGCAGGCAGGATGGAGGAGGAGGCGGTGCCCATGTGCGCAGGCAGGGGGTGGCTGGAGGAGCCCGAGTAGGGGATGGAGGTAGCGATGGCGGCGCGGCTGGCATGGTGGTGGGCGGGCGGTGGCACCGGCAGCTGCTGCGCGGAGGCGGCCGCGAAGGTGGTGGCCGAGTTGGAATGTTCCCCTCCTGCTGCGGCCAGGATGTACTTCTGCGACTGGCTGGAGATGTAGGTCGGCTGGGAGAGGCTCGAGGAGGCGTGCACTGAAGACCTGCAGTAGTTGCTGGAAGAGAGGTTATTGGATTACCAAGATGTATGCAGATAAAAATCCATATAAATAACATATCGCACATCCGAATGAAGGGGGCACATTTCAAAAATTGCATTTTTTGGAAATAACTTTAAAAAGCATACCTTAGTACACCTTACGTGAGAAACTGACCCATTTTTTTCTAGTGTTAACAATCGCAGCTAAAAAGAGACTTATTCCCTCATCATTCTGTCGATTGTGAAGGGAGAATTGAGTTTGAAAGGGCACATCTTTGATAATCGGAGTTCGCCAGGCGGCATTGGTGCAAATTACGGTTAGTACTTTTTTTTTAAACCAATTAAGAAAACCATAATTTTTATTGTTTTAAATGACACTCGTTTTAATTGTTTGTTATTAAGTACAAAGTGTTTGTGCACATTGTGTAATTCATGAAGGGTTCCTTTTTTTAAGAACAAAAAGAGTAGTATTATGTAACCTAGCATCAAATCATTAGGAATTAAAATTTGATTTAATATTATCGTTCCGAAATGAAACAGCTATATGTAGGTTAAAGTCACGACAAGAACTTCAAAAAAATTTAAAAGGTGTATAAGCTGATGCCGTAAGAATAGCTATTTTGAGATGTGCCCCTTTCATTCTACACGAAAGTGGAGAATGAAAGGGGCACTTCTCATTAATTACCGACTTATTTAAAATTGGCCGGAAAATGCACACTATAGTCACCTAGCAGAACCTTTAATCAACCAAGCAATGAAAGTTTGGCTAGTTGTAATAATTTATTAGAGCTAGGGCAAGGATTTAAAGAAATTTAAATTTTCAAATAGATTTTTCTCAAAGCAGCTATTTTGAGAAGTCCCCCATTCATTCTGGATGTGAGATATGGGCAATTCCACGTGACTCACGTTACAATTTGACGTGATTTTACAAAAGTAAATGTTATATATATTAAAGAAATACCATGCCTGATTTAAATAAAGCTATTGACAGTCATCTAGTATGTCAGTGAGAACCTGTGGATGTCAGCATTTTAACTTTCAACAGAAATAGATGGTGTTTCAACCTTAATTTAACATCGTGACTCACGTTACAAAAAAAAGGAACTCAAGTTTTTTAGATAATTAAAAACCTAAGATTCCTGCTCTTTCAGGATAATAAAATTTAAAAACTGCTTTTCATGGCACAAAATATGTTTCTAAGTTATGATATATACGAAAATAAAGTTCATTCTGCCGTCACTAATTAAGTTAATCAATATTTTGAGTGTGACTCACGTTACATAGTTTCGTGACTCACGTTACATCTCCGTTTTAGTCCTTTACTTTACATCTTATTTTGAAAATTTTGTGTACAGATTTCACCTAAATTCAATTAAAATTAATGCTTAATGGCTTGTTCTCTTTAGTTGATCAGTTTTAAATACAGTAAAACCTCTCTGAGCGGTCACTTTTACAAAGCGGCCACCCCTCTTAACGGCCATTTTTTCGCAGCACGAATTTTTTGTCCCATAGACCTAGGGTTAAAATTCTCCTTAGCAGCTGCCATCCAACACCTCTGAACGGTCACAGAGTGGATTCATCAATTCAATTTTCCAAAACATATGTTTGTCTTTTTTTTTACACTACTTCTCGTATTTTCTCTGTGGCTGCATTGTACAGATTTCAAATTCTCAATTCACACACCTGAAAACGTTTACAGGATACTACACACCATTACATTTCATCTGATACCAATCATAACATTTAATGTTGCATAATGACTGTAAAATTAGTTGACTGTTGTAAGAAGTAGGCTCTTCAAAGTACTTACTTTTCTCATCCACTACGGATGAATAATTAAATTTTAAGCATCTCAAATAAGAGCAAGTGAGATGTTGACTGTGCTTTTTAAAATTTCTCTTATGTTCCAATTTTATATGCATATATATTTTTTTTTCTCTCGCTCAAGCTAATTTTTTAAATCATTTTCGTTTAGATTTTCTTGGGATAAATAATTTTTTCTGCATGAGTTTGGTGGAAATTGAAATCTTCTTTTCAAATGTATATTACATTTACGGATGAGTATTGAGTAACTCACTTATGACTACAGTTTAACTGTGAGGTGAATTAACGGAATTTCTCCTTGTTTTGGCGATTCTTTCTTCGTGTAGTTACATATTTGTATACTTGTTGAAGCAATATTTAAGAAGTTTGAATTTAGCCATTTTTCCTTTGAAAGTTTCATATGTTTATTTTTCAGCTCATATTGAATGGCTAGAGACAATATCCTTAGCTTCTCGACTTTTCTCGTTAGACATTCTCTCATCCATGTTTCTATTTACATGCAATGAACTTTCCTTCTTGCTTCAATTTTTCTCGGCACCTTTTCTGTCATTCTGCGGTTACTCGTTAAATATTTTAAAAATTTCTTTTACTGGAATGAAAAACCTTTTTTAGATACGGAAGAAAAATATGTGCATGCATAAACACATGCTACGCATTGGAAAGCTGAAGGCCAACACAGGGACCCAGTGCACTAATTGAAAGATTACAAAACACTAAAAGAATTAAAATTATGCTATGTATATTTAATTTCATCAGTATTATTAATTATATATAGGTGTGTACAAGTGCTAACCCTCCCTTTAGACCCTAAAATACCATTAGGGCACATTAAATACTTCTAAGAAGTTAATATTAGCTTGTATTGGCTGTAACTCACTTTTCGCGTGACTCACGTTACAAAATAAACATCCTTATTTTTTGTATAAAAAAGCAAAAAACTCTAAATTGGCCTATAATTTCTTTCTTATAATATACATGAGTAGGAGAAACAGGAAAAAAAATTCATTTATGAGCTATAAAATTTGGAAATATTAAAAAAATTAAGTTTTTGTGACTCACTTTACACAAAATTTAATGGTTTAAAAACTACTTAAAAAAAATATATTAAGAATAAATTTCAAAATGTACTATTAATAATTGTTTTCTTATCGAATAAATCTGCCAGGAAAAAAATGCAGTTAAATTGTGGAAACATGCTAAACCAATAAAATATGCTCGTTTAAAATTGTGTCTAGCAGAGAGAGACTTTTACAAGATTGTGAGCTCATAGAACATGTTCTCTTACAAAAAGAAAATGATTCACCTGAAGTTACCTTATTCTAATTTGTAAACTTCTATCAATATAGAGAACGTACAAAAAAAAATTAAGACAATTTTTCAAAATTTTTTTTTAACACCGAGTTCCCATTTTGCCTGGAATTGCCCTATGTGTGTGTGTGTATGCTCGATACAAAAATTGACTGTTTATGTCCGATCTGTACCAAATTTAGCAGGGAGGTAATTGGCCCCCCGGGAAGGGTCGGAGGGGGGTTTTCAAACTTCAAAAAAGCATCGAACCATTCAAATTTTATTTTAAGTACCCGAAAATGGCACAGAATGGCTCTTTCTATGCGAAATAATACATAGGCTGCTTGATTGTGTGTTTCGTGGGGAAAAAATCAGATGTGGACACCATCTGATTTGCTTATTATGCCGATTAGATATCATTTTTGATAACTCAAAAAAAAAAAAAGTTTAGTTTAAAGTGAAAAACACTTTCAACTACAAAAAAAATTCTTTTCTGTGACTTTGGAAGTAAGAAAATCAAATAGTAATATATGAAAAATGGTTGAAAACTGCCGGAACAGCATACAGGAAAAACAGGAGAAGGGAAAAAACATAAAAGTAAAATGTAAAATATGATTGGGTTTATACACAAAATAAAACTAGATCGAATAAATACTAAGACAATCGAGAGGGTGTTAACACTACTAACCTGTACATGTCAGCTTGACTAGTAGTTAAATAGAGTGACTGACTGATATGCGGAACTGGAGTCGTGTGCATAGACGTGGCCAATTGAGAATGTCGTGCCAGTTCGTCATTGGAAGCCAGCTGCTCACAATTGCCAATTATAATGCTTGATTTCTGTTTAAGAAGGTAATAAATGATGAGAACAGAGCAAAACAGTATGAAATCATATTTTTACATGCCTTGTTCAGCAAAATACACAGAAATGGATTGTTAACTGCATATCATGATAAAAATTATACACGAGTTTAAATTTTGCTTTTTTATACAAATCTACATGATCACAAAATATCTTCAAATAAACATTTAGGAACCAATGTGTGTATGTTCCTAATATAAATTTGCATTTTCAGTTAGATAAACAAAGTATTACATTTTTTAAATTGAAAAAATTTCCAAAGCCTTTAATTTGAATTTTGAAACTATAAAATTGATCTTTCTCAACAAATAAATTTTTGTATCATTTTGAGGAAGGTGTAATTGCTAAGTCTGCTAAACATTTGCGCCAAATGAAGTTTACCTAAAGTTTGCATGTCAATTAGAATAATTGAAAAATTATATTGAATGAAATAAAAGGCTTTACTTGATTTGTATACTACTGAAAAATCTATCTACCTTAAATACATGATGCATTACTACATTTTCTTTCATATGACACTCAGCATAACTTTAACAATATATTATAAAATATAGATAAAATGAGAAACAACGTTCAAAAGCACAACTAAGATTAAAAGATTTAAAGTTTAAAAAGGGGCAAACATGTTTCAATGTTTCGGATGCAACAGCTTCCTTCTTCAGTGCTCGGCAAGCAAATGGAAGGAAACAAGGTCATGGGAGAGTTTAAATACGAAAAAGGAAAAAAAAAAGATGGACCAATCAGATCTAAGCATGTGCTGAGGTACATTTGACGCATCAGAATATGTAAATTGGAGCCAATCGATTAAGATTTGAGAGATATGCGAAACAGCAAAAGATTTCTTACAGAGATTATTTAAATTTTTGTGAACATAAAAGGCTTCTAGAAAATCTAATTCACCTACAGTAGTAGGTCTGCAAATGATTTTGGCTTCCCAAAAAAACAAAATTATGCCTTGTGTCCCAACAATATTTGGCAATAGAAGATATTTCTGTTACAATACAATAGGGTCATTCCATAGAAACTTCAGCCGAAGAAGAAAAAAATACTGAAGTGAAAAAAGTATCGAAAAATAGATAAATAAATAAATAAAAATCACACAACATAAGAAGTTTTTTAAAAAAATTCGAAAATATTATAATTATTACTGAGTTTAGTCATAATAAATAGTTTGTAATGTGTCTACTGCTTGTTATTTGATGGTTAAGTTAGTCACGTTACGTTAGTCACATGCCGTAAAAGTGACACTTAAGACTAAAAAAAAATTAAGATTTAATAAATGTGTTTTGTGTTTTCAAAAGCCAACTTTACACATTTTGTAAATATATCATTCAATTTTCAACACTTGCTTAACTTTGAGAAATGTTTGCCTCACAACATGAGCATTCATTTTCAGGGTTGCAACAATGTTACGTTAGTCACGATGCCCTTTTGGTTGAAAAAATATCTACCGCCAGTCATTTTGTTTTAAACTCTTAGCAGAAACGATACATGGATACCATGTACATTGTAAATCCACCGGCATAACTAAAAAATATTTTTTATCCCTTAAGTTACAAGTAAAGACAGTTACAAAATCAGCTCTGAATGTTACGTTGGTCACTATGGAATAACTCAACACAACTTCATAATGCTAAGCGAAAATAACTCGTCGAAACGAGCGAGCACCGACCTGTTCCCTCCCGCAGTAGGGGCTCTTCAGCGACCGGTCGGAGCCCTTGGCGTAGGTCCCCGCGTAGCGACCGGAGAGGACCGAGGGGACGGTCGACGTGAGGGCGACCGGGGTGGCCTGGTGCTGGGTCGTCGGCAGGCAGTGGAGGTTCTGCAGGAAAGCCGCGCCCTGCTCGTCGTCCGTGATGATCTCCTGCTTCGTCTGGACGAGCTGGCACTGGTTGTAGATGTTGGCCTGGGAGAGGATCCGCTTCTTCTGGCACACGTTCCCCCGAGAGCTGCAAGCGAAGGCAGTGTTAGTGTTGGAATGGAAGGGAGACATGAACAGTAATAGATATTGGTACTGAGATTTAAGAAAACTGAACAGCACATCAATATCTTTATAGAATTTCTCTGATCCAGTTATTTTTGAAATAGGCCTTCATTTGTTTCATCCAAATCAAGGGCCAGGGGGAAAAAAGATGAAAGTGACCAAAAAGAGATTTCGAGAAAAACGAAGAACAAAGTTTGATTTCTATTGACTCCCTTTGTATTTAATGGAGTTTTCATGCACATTTCGGTCGATTCTCATCATTTTCCCCCCTTGTTGCTCTACCAGTTGATATTACTCCTTCATAGCCCCTAGATAGCGCTAATATCTCAAAATTGACGAAAAAGTGACTTTCATCTTTTTTTCCCGTGGCCCTTTAAATGGCAACAATTAATTTATTTTTAAACCAATGCAAAGAAACCTGCTGTTGGACAAAGTTAGTTGAAGCATTTGCTAATTGCTACTGCTTTCAAGTACTTTTTTTTTAACCTTTTGGATCCATGCTACTCGTATAGAAGTTTTCCTTTCCAGACAAGTGGTACAACTGTTGAACCGCAGATCTCTTTTCCTCTGAAAATGGGAAGGTGCAACAGCAAGCACTTAGGTTTTATGACTTTGCGGTTCAAATACAAAGACGTAATCCCCCAGTAAGGGGGTGTGAAATCTTGGAAAAATACCGTGCTCCAAATGGTAGAAGCAAAGATTTCAACCCAGTCCTCAAAAGAAAAAAGACTTGTGTTACAGCATGTGTACGTCCTGGCTCTGGTAGGTTAAGAAATAGAAAAAAGCTTAGGACGTAGCACAAACATATTTTTTTTTTGGAAGTTCCCGGAAGAAAGTAATAATTCCAAAGCCCTTTGAAAAGAAACAATATTCATGGGCAGAGTAAAACGAATGATACGCGTTGATAGAATGCAAACTGTTTGGCAGTTTTACTTTGGCGCCATATAGCTATTGCATGCAAGAGTCACTTTAGCTTCTAATGCTGTTTGCAACACCAGAGTTAAGCAGGACAGCAGGAATTTGTGCATTATAGCCGCGGTTTTAATAGTACGCAATACAGGGCAGCCTTAATAGAGAGCAGAAGTTCTGCACAGGTTCAACTAGTTAGAATTAATACCCAGAGAAACTAAACAACAATATTGAAATAGCGGGAAACTTTGAACAGGATCAGGTTTTAGTTTTAATAGGGAGGAAAGCTTAACTACAATATTAGGATTGAAATGGAGGGAAACTATGAGTATCAATATTTGTGAAGTACATAAATACCTTTGTGCAATAAATTTGAAGTATAAATACAACGTTCAAAAAAGCACAAACACGCAGGGTTACTGCAGACATGTGTTTCGGCGTAACAAGGAACGCCTTTTTCAAAGCAAAAAAAATTGGGAGCTTATGGATGCATGTGCATCATATTTGATATCAATATTTGTATTTAGATCAATGGGAAGTATGAACAATAACAGCGTTTTGATAATTTTGCTCAAAAAAAAAAACAGGAGGGTTAAGAGGGAATCAACATTTCTCGTAACTTCTGCATTTAACACTTAAAACCTTAAAATTAATACAACCATTGGGGAGGGAGGGGGGACTAGTGAATCTTGGAGGATTTTTTTTTATGAGATTTTAGTGAAAATGCATGAGGTAATAATGTCATTAAGGGTGTGTCAAAATTCATATATAAATCAATAATTTATTTTTCAACTTGCAATTATTTTACAACTTGTATAGTACAAGAAACATTTTCCTACTTTAATTTGCTCACATTTCAACTAATTTACTTTTTTTTTTTGTTATGATATTTTGATAAATTTAGAAACAGAAAATAACGTTTATTTCCTCATAAAAAGTAGCAGTATCAGTCAAAAACTAAAGTTTCATACTTCAGAAGCTCTTTTTGAGGCTCAGGTTTGATGACTTTTGTCCCACAAATCATCTGATTCTTCATAGGACTGTGTTGATCATCAGAATCAGAGTCGAAAACTGTCACGCAGCTCACTCTCTGATGGGCTTTGAAATTTACAGCCGCATGTCCAACAGAAGCTCCAAGCTTCAGGGCAAGATTTCCTGTAAAATGCAAAATTTTAATATTAAGAACTGAATATCAATAAAAAAAAAAGGCGTTGTCCCCTAAAAAACCCAAAGCTTTCTGGATTAGAAAATTAAAATTACGGCAAGATAAAACAGATAAAACAAATTTTCAGGAAAATGGAAACATACCTTGGTTATCAGGTGTGAGAGGTAAAACACTGGCACACGTCGTTGCAATGACTGAATTAGTCATGTGTTGTCCAGAAACCGATTTGATAACTTTCTTTTCTGACGAAATTTTGCCTTTGCTGAAAGTCAAATAAATAAAAATGAGCATGATTTTAACAATACATACACATAGAGAGTGAGGGGAGGGGGCGGTTAAGTATAATAGAAAATTAAAGCTTTATGAAAGATTTTGCTTTTTGGTTCTTAACCTGTCCTAATCTGATGAATATTAGATAATTCTCAATCCTGTAAAATAAATGAGTTTATGTATTTTTCCTTTAAGTCTACGAAGAAGCTTTGTCTATCACATTGAGCGTAATGCTGGAAGAAATTAACTAAAACTTAACTACTAATCTAAATCTAAATTTTCATTTGACAATATAATTAAGCAGATACTTTAAAAACAAATTTTAAAAATGTCTGTGCATTAGTAAAATAGCATTGTGCAGACCTTCATAGTGACATGAGTGGCAATTTGCACAAGTCCACAAGTCAAGAATGTGGGCAAGTTACTTGTTTATAACAAGCGTTTTGTTATGTCAAAAGTCAGCTAAACCAATTGCTGTTCTTTAAGAAAGGAATATTTTTAAATCAATTTAAATTTCATACTTATTTTTTTGTTTAGGAATAAGTGGACTTTAGAGTTTCTTAACACTGCTGACCTTAAAGTCTACCTAAGTCTACCTAAGATCTACATGATCAGACCTTTTGGAAACTGAAAATTGAAAAGAATCTGTCATATTTACAGTTACAATTTTTTCTTTACTTTTCCATCTTCTTCAAAACACAATAAAGTTATCATTTAGCTTAGTTTTAAATTAAAACTGTAAGGTTTTTTTTCCTGTAAAATTTCTTCTTTCATAACAAATCTATTAATCTATGACAAGCAATGTCAGATAATTTTCTATGCCACCAATCAAAAGGTAAAAAGAATATTATGGAGAAAAGGGAGCTTAATTTTTTTTTTATTTATCTATTTTTTCAAATTTATAACCCCACCCCCCTGCCCTACTTTTTTGAAATATTTTGTTGAAACTAATATTTTTAGATTGTTTTTGGAGGTTAAGATTTTAAGTGAAATAAGTATAGAAAAGAACATTTTGAAATTAAAACATACATTATAATAGGGTCCAATTCTTCATCAGAGTCGGAACTGAGCGTGATCACACTAATAGCAGGGCTAGGTGTATCACATATGACTATGGTTGGCTTCGATACTTCTCTGTCGACAGCCACAGACGATTGCCGATGACTTGAGCTGAAAAGAAAATAAATAAATGGAATTGAAACAAAATACAGCAAACAAACAATCTACTAGAAATAAATTTAAAAATAATTAAAATTAGCTATCATTTGTTTACAAATTTAATAAACATAGAAGAGGGACAACATTATTGCTCCTGGCTCCTATCCTCAAGTATTTTAATACTATTCACTTTGATCCAAAATCCAATTTTGAACCCAACATTTTCCTAAAGTGTTTGCAAATCATATGACATTAAATATTACCACAGATAAAGCTTAGTAGCACCAATTATCAGATAGTTGAAGACTTCTAAATAGCTCAAAATTTTCTAAACAGTATAAAAAGTTTAGATTCAAGCGAGACATGAACTTTGAGCCAAGTGATAGAGTCTCAAATAATAATATAAAGATACAAGTACATGGACATATCATATTGACAAGCAGTAAATAAATTAAAAAAAAAAAACTAACAATAGGAGAAAAGTAGCTTTAATGTTCAAGTTCTTTTTTGTTAATCGTTTGTGCCAAGCCAGGAGTGTCCCCAAGGGAGGTCACCGGGACCTCCCAAAATATTTTCTCATTCGGCAAATTCTGACTGACAATGTGGCAAATGCAGGGATAGTATTTGATTCACAGGCAATTTTTATGATGTCATGAGGTCAATATGTTTTAATAAATATATATGTGTAGCAATAATTTATAAATTATCCAATTAATCGTTTTGGCGATCCAAAATAAACTCTTGGTTAATATTTATCGGAGCTCAAGTATTAGTGAATCATTTGAAAAAAAGAATGAAATTGCTAGTTTTTTTTTCTAGGTATACCTATATTGTATTATTCTCATAAAGTAAAGGTACAAGGTATGTGTATATGCTTTATCATTCAGCCAGCACATTTCGGAATTTCGTTCGGCAAAATTAGAATTTTCCCCCTCCCAAAAATTTAAGCTTGAGGATCTTCTCTGGATAAAGCTGAGGGTTATGTTACTCAATTAATCAACTATCATTTCATAAGAAATATCTATAAAATGAAAATAGTTGGTGAAGAAAGCCTGGTGGGTTTCATTTTGTTGCATCGACTAGTTTGGTCTTTAGACTAAAACACAAGTATTTTATAGTTTGAAATTAAATAACATTTAACACACCTTGCTTTGAAGACAGGCTTGGAATTGTGAGACATCCAGTGGACCGTTTGGTTGGGTAAAGTCTTCGATGGATGGGCGGCAGAAAATAAACTGCTGAGGCCGTCTCCATTTGCGTGCTCCCACTTGGGGGAGGTGCTCTCTTTCAACCTCTTCCTGGCTGGAGACAGATGGTGACTCACTTCTCTTTCCTTGCTTGGCCTACGAAAAATAAATGCTTCTTAGAATACATTTGTCAAGTTTTTGCTCTGAAATTCTACTGGTTTTGTCAGCAAAATATTTTTCAAGGGGTATTTTTTGCTCAATTTAATTACTGAATTAGAAATGAAAATGAACAAGATGTAGGCGAATGTGTGGCAAAGTAAAATGGTATAATATTTTTTAAGTTTGCAGCGCCACCTATCTAGCAATTTTTTAAACTAAGTTCCTAGACATATCGTCGGCACCGTGCTAAACTAACGAATGTGAAAAATCGCGTTTTTCAAGTTCAAATTTTACAAATAATTAAAACTAAAATGATACCTTCGAACCATAGTTTTACGATTAAAGATATCTATAAAAGTTTAAAAATTGAAAATAACCAAACACGTCAGGTGGGAATAAGTTATATACAGTGTATTGGCTCTCTTGAAAAGTGCCAATTTTCACATTCGTTAGTTTAGCATGGTGGCGACAATATAGTTGATTCCTGTCGAAAAATAAATAGCTCTAAAGAGCAACGAAAAAACTATGCAAGCAATTTTTAAAATTTGATGTCTTTATTGTAATAGTCGGGGTTTTCACAAATACCTCTTGCTATTATAGAATGAAAAATTTTAATTATCAGTTTAACTATTAATTGAGATCTACTGATGTCCAGTGCAGTCCTTATTTAGCTGATATTGGGCAGAGTTTTGATTACAAATGTTCAATGTAACTTGGCAAGTGAACATGGGGCAAAGTGGATGGGGCAAGGTGAAATAGTTCATTTTGTTTGATTATGCGTTCATTTACTAAATCTTAAACATATTTCTTCATTTATTAATTTATTCATATACTCTTTGGTTTATCAACTCTTTTATTTATTCATTCACTTATTTTGTTATTATTCATTCTCTATTTTATTCTTCCATTCCTCTTTCTCACAAAGTAATTAATTCATTAATTTTTTTATTTGTTTATATTTAATAATTATTCATTTATTAATAATTCATTTGTTTATTTACACATTCATTTAATGAAAATAATAACTCAACAATAGAAAATGTTTCATTACAAAAATATTGTATTTTCTAACTTTGCCCCATGGTTTTTTTTTTTTTTTTTTGAATTGAAAAATTTTCACCTTTTTTAGAAGGTGCAAAAAAACTGTCAAAAAGGAACAATAACATTTTGACGGTAGTTGTATTATACAATACATTATTCCTCTTTTATGTACACTGATTTTTAGAACAATATTCCCATTTGTTCATTTTGAAACAGCTATGTTATCTTAACTATTTCACTTTGCTCTACATTACCCTACTTTTAAAAATGCTCCCCTTCACCAAGATGTGCTTCCATAATCCTCCCGAGAAAAATAACACAGCAATAAACCAAAATATATACCAGTGTCCCTGTTTATTAGAACTGAGGAGATGATAGCCATTTAGAGCCATATAGTAGCATTCAAAATTCAAACCGATTTTCTCGCATTCAAGTTCTATATACACAATTCCCATCATGTTGATTGGAGCTCTTCATTACAAAAAATGATGGGCAGATATATAAGAGGAATTGCTGTAGGATGTTTACAGGACATTGTCTGTTAATGACATATGAAGAATTTTGCAAGAAATTGAACAAGGAGCTACTGAAGTAAATTAGTTGAACTTAAAAGGAACCTTTTTAGTATTATTATTCATCATGATAATAAAATAATGTGTGTATACTTTTAATAATTTTAATAAAATTCCATTTCTTTTAACCTTTCTTAAAATTACCAAAATGTATGCATCAAAATCACTAAAAAATGCTGTAAATGGGAAACAATGCTTCAATGTTTATGAAGCTTCTGTTGAATTCGGTGTAATTTGTGTCAGAATGCATTCTAAATACATGCCTACAGGTGTGGATTTTAATAAGAAATCAAACTAATAAAATTTTATGATATTGAAAATATTGATGAGACGTTAGCATTAACAACAGACATTTACAAAAACGTCTTTGCCTTATCACTTTTACACTGCATGCTGCTCAAAGAATTTGTTACAGGTTTACCCTAGTAAGTATCAAATTTAGCAACATTAACAAAATAACTAATATACCTAAGAATGATGTTTAAATATATATATAATTTTCATGGTAAGTGAATACTGCCGATAATCAAACAAGGTAAAAAACAATATTAATGTATGCAATAGCTAAAAAAAAGTCAATAATACAACATACATTTAAATTATAGCTGAAAATGAAAACATTGAATGTAAAAACTCTCTTGAAACCTAAAAACGACCAATAACCCATTTTTTTTTTTTTTGCATTCAGAAAATTATCACAGTAAAAAAAGAAAACGAAAGTCGACCCTCGGATAATCCGAACGACGATAATCGGGAGTTTACTGTAATATGAAAAATAAAATTTTAAAAGGCCACTTACAATAAAATAAACAATTAGCTCTAATAGTCTAAGAGCTAGCAACATTTCGAGTGACAATTTTAAGACGTCTGGCTCTTTAATATATCTTTCCCTGTGCTCTTCCAAGCAGCATGCGGGGTGTCCGGCAACTGAGAGTGGTGGCATTTTTCACTGCACATCAAATTTTTGCTGGTAAAAATAGTGATTTTTTTTACTATTTTGGGGCAAATAGAAACTTAAACTTATTGTAAGTTGGTCATGTTATATATCAATGGAAAGCTATATTTCTTTCTTTTACAATAGTCTTTTTAAAGTTTCAATCTACTTTAGTTAGAAAAGAAGTTGCAGTAATTTGCATTTAAAACTTTTGGTTTTTTTCACAGCTCTGTATTTTGTACAATTTTCGAAGTAGAAATCTAAAAATAGGCAGGATTGCTTATCTTGTCATATGCGCCCTCACATTAAATTTTGTTAAAATCGGAAATGATGAGGCCAAAAACATTTTTTGCATGATTGATTTGATGTAGAATCGCCCTGATGAAATGACAAAAAAATCACTCATTTTCCCAGTACAAGTGTGATGCAAAGTAAAAAACGCAACTACTCTAGGCCGCCAGACACCCCGCATGCAGCTCAGAAGAGCATAAGGAAAGATATATTAAAGAGCCAGATGTCTTAACCGTTTGTATCCGGGCTATTCGTATAAAAGTTCTGCTTTCGAGATGGAAGGTACAACTGTTGAACCTCAGATCTCTTTTCATCTGAAGACGGGAAGGTGCAACGGCAAGCACTCAGGTTGTATGACTTGGCGGTTCGAATACAAAGTCATAATCCCCCCAGTAAAAGAGTATGAAATCTTGGAAAAATCCTCAGCTCCAAAGGGTAGAAGCAAAGAACTCAACCCCATGCTCAAAGAAAAAAATATTTGTGGTACAGCATGCGTACCATCCGGTTCTTAAAGGTTAAAATAGTTGGCTTTTTTCGACATTGACTATAAGTTTACACAAAAACTAAAGAACTGCAGATCCATCATTACATCAATTACACCAATCCGTTTATTTCCAATGCTTCAAATTTACACATCGATCGATTTCAAACACTCAAGCGCGCTTCCTCTTCCAGAAAAAGATAAGTCTGAAGTTATACCGTGTCTTCTGGACCCGTTTCGAAGGCAGCTGTCCCTTGCTCGGCCGATGGGACGACATGCCCTGCTGGATGTGTCGATGCTGCTGATTGGACGCCTGGGCCGGGCAGTGGGCGGCAGATTCCGTCGTCATGATCGTCCAGGGTTGGGCGAGGTTGGGGGCGGCCAGGGAGGACGCCTGTTGGGGGAGCAGGGAGTTCAGCTGGCTGTTG
This sequence comes from Uloborus plumipes, assembly GCA_038373865.1. Lineage (NCBI taxonomy): Eukaryota > Metazoa > Arthropoda > Arachnida > Araneae > Uloboridae > Uloborus > Uloborus plumipes. The sequence goes on along the minus strand of JAXGGA010002038.1, from coordinate 51,269 downwards.
TCTCTGAGGTGGTCGTAGACGGCCGTTTCCCGAACCTCCTGTTGAAGTAATTAAATTACAGTGTAAAAAACTAAAAAATACACTCTTAGAGTAAATCAAACTATAAAGCTTTAAACCGTGATGTATTATAAATTTACATGCACTTGTACAAAATACATCCACATGTCCTATAGTTTAGCCTTTAGTGTTAATAATAGTAAAAAAAGTATTGCTAATATATTTGCAAAGGACGTGAATTTTATCTTTTATTCAGAGTTACATGCATGCAACTGAAACACTTGTAATTCATCAACGTGTAATAATATAGTTTAGCCTTTAGTATTAATAACTACTAAATATATTACTTTTATATTTGTAAAGAACGTGATTTTTTTTTAAATTCTGAGTTACATACATACATACAAGCAGACATATGAAACTAATAAAAGCGTATTTACAAATGGTTTTGAAAAAAAAACCAAGTTAACCTTTCACCTCACATGCATAGAGCAGCGTTTCCCAACCTGTGGTGAATGTACCATTGGTGGTACGTGACTTGCTAGTTGGTGGTACGCAAAAAGTAATCAGTAATGGCGAATACCAAAAATAAATAAATCAAAATATATCTTAGAAAGTGTTTTCACTATATTTCATAAAAATTATTTCAATTAATAATAGTTAAAGTGTTAATACATGCAGGCAATGATAAAGCAATATCGTTTATCTTTTGGAAGGCACTTTTAAATTTAGCTGTTGGCCATCAGTAAATCAAAAAAGAAAAAAAAATGTTCTTTAAAACAAGCACAAGGATTGCAGTAGACGTATTTTATAAATACGTTTGATTATGAGAAGAGAATAAATTAATTACTTTTTATAAATTTGGGCTTTTATTAAAACCATTTATTACTAACAAAATATGGCAAAATAGTAGATAAATATAAAACTTTGAGTAAACACAAAGTTATAGATATGCACATATGTAACAGCGAATTTATTATCAGATTCGGCACAATGTTTGAGAATGTTTCAATGGAATTTCTCTCATAGTGTAATGTACAAATATGGCTACACTATAAAGTGTGCACTATAAATAAATAAACACTCACAATAGAAACAATTAAAAAAACATCGAGAACTAAAATCATTTTTTCGAAAGGGCATCATTATGCATAATGTACAACCAAGAGGTACTAAAAAGAGAGGCTAAAAAAGGTTGGGAAACGCTAGTATAGAGGATAGTTTGAATAATGTATACTTCGAAAGTGAACCCCATGGGAGTGACCACCTGTATTAAACAAGCGCCTCCCCAAAAGACAAAAGTTTAATGGAAGGGACTTTTTTTTTTTGAATTCTTTTTAAACACCAACTTTCCCTCCAACAAACGGTCAATATCCACAATGTTCCTTCCCAAAAGAACCAAATTTTTTGTTAAAAAACTTTTCTACATTTTAGCTTCATATTCAATCAATACAACAATAATCAGTTTTTTTAAACAGTTCTAAGCATGTTTCCTTTCCTAAAAATAACTCTGATGTAAAGTCAATGTATCTTGCTTTGCACAAAAATCTGAAATGCCCATTGCTTTTTTCTTTTCTTTCTTTTTTTCGCTTTACGTTTCCTAGAAATAATAAAGGTAGCTAGTTCCATTTGTTTCTCTTCTTTATAAGTAATAAAACAAGATCGACGGTTGAAACTTTTTGTTTTATTATTTTCTTTTTTTTAAGTTTTTATAGACATTTAACTTTAAATATGTATTGAAATAATCAAAAATATAACAGAAAATGTTCACTAAATTCTTTCCTAATATTGTTATGCTAGTTTTAATTATTTTTTATTTAAATGTTTTATAAAGAAACTCTACTGAGTCTATTATCATTTTTTTAACAAAGAGCTATACAAAAATATATTTCCACTAATCTATCTACAAGAAAGGACCCTACTATTAAGTAATTTCCAAACTTACAACTGGTATAACAGCAGATTGTTCTGGCAACAAAGCAGTACGCTCTAGTACCAAAGGCCTTCCCCAAGATTCTGCCTCAGGAATAACTGGTTGTTGGAATGTTCTTTGCGTTGGAAGCTGTTGCCAAGACGGTACAAACATCTGCCGATTGCTCTGCCAGTTTGGAAGTGATGCATTCTGTTTAATAGTAAGAGAGGCAAAAGTCAATCCCTTATTTGCAAATAAGGAAAGTATATCAAGCTATTTTTTTAAACTTTTAAACAAGTAATGAAAAAAAAAATATATAACAAACAAAAAGACTTCATTCATTTACTTTCAATTTAATGTAACAAAAGTTTTTAGGTGGAAATTAATGTTATTAGAAATCAAACATAACAAAACAAATGAATAAAATTTTACCTAAGACGATATTATTTTTTATTTTATTTTTTGTATTTACTATTTCATTTTTGTTAATTCATGTGAGAGTAGTTCAAAACAATTTTACAAACAAAGAAGTACACATTTTTAAAGTAAGCTCTTAAACATGTATTTAAACATAAAGCTGTATTATTGTGAATAAGTCCTAATTTTTTAATTTAACACCACATTTCAGTAAAACTGAAATCCAAATATTTGCATAAAGTTAGATTTGTTGACAAATTTTTAAGTATTTTGCTATTTCTTCTCATTTACCTCATTCGGCTGAATTATTTGTAAATTAAATTTGTTGAAATGTACATGCCATGAAATTACATACTAAAAATGTCTTAAAAGCACTAAAAGATAGAGTTTAAGAAAAATTTTACAAAAAAGTCAATAACTGAATTGTTATGGCATTTGCAAAAAAACCAAACAAATTAGTAATTTAAAAATATACTTACAGACAACAATATTGGACGACCATTTTGTTCAACAACCGAGACAGGTAGATACTGTTGAGGCCCCACCTAGGAATAGAAAACCCAATTACTATTTATGCTGTAGCAAAACAACATCATTTACATCAACGTGTTCATAGTTAAGAGAAAATAATAACCAAAGAATTTTAAAGATGTAACATAGTAAACACGGCATTTACACATAAATATAGTAAAGGCCAAAAAACGAGTTTGGCACCAAAACAAAGTTGCTAAGTATTTTCTTTTAATCATACAGCTTAAATTCAGGACAATTAATACCCCCGTGGCAGAAAGTTGCCCACACGACGACATTGTCGCAGAATCGGGGAGGCATTGTGCAGAAAGATTTTCGTGGTTGGGAGAAAAAAAAAGCTAAGAATAAAAATTAATAAAACAGCCCGCAGTAAAAACATTCTGCAGATCAGTCAAAAAGATTACTCAATCAATGTTAGAGAAAACTAGAATGCAATTTAAGCAAATTAAATGTTTTAAAGTAATATAATGACTTATAGTTTAGAAACCTAAATCTGCCAATCACGAACTTTCAGATTGCTCCGGAAAATTTCAACATGGTGGATGAAAAATATTGAACGATCGATGATTGAAAATCTTTAATTTTTGGAAATTGAAGGATTCAATTTCAAGCTATCATTTGTGATATTAGGGGAAAAGTGGGGTTTCATGTTTCTAAACTGAAGTCTTAAAACATTCTAGGCTATCTTTGTGGATGTAGGGCAGTTTACTAATTTTTGTTGGAAAATATTCTGTTTGTTAATGACATGTTCATGTTAGAATACTGATAGTACTATTATTGAATATAGTAAAGCCAAAGCGAGTTTGGCACCAAAACAAAGTTGCTAAGTATTTTCTTTTAATCATACAGCTTAAATTCAGGACAATTAATACCCCCGTGGCAGAAAGTTGCCCACACGACGACATTGTCGCAGAATCGGGGAGGCATTGTGCAGAAAGATTTTCGTGGTTGGGAGAAAAAAAAAGCTAAGAATAAAAATTAATAAAACAGCCCGCAGTAAAAACATTCTGCAGATCAGTCAAAAAGATTACTCAATCAATGTTAGAGAAAACTAGAATGCAATTTAAGCAAATTAAATGTTTTAAAGTAATATAATGACTTATAGTTTAGAAACCTAAATCTGCCAATCACGAACTTTCAGATTGCTCCGGAAAATTTCAACATGGTGGATGAAAAATATTGAACGATCGATGATTGAAAATCTTTAATTTTTGGAAATTGAAGGATTCAATTTCAAGCTATCATTTGTGATATTAGGGGAAAAGTGGGGTTTCATGTTTCTAAACTGAAGTCTTAAAACATTCTAGGCTATCTTTGTGGATGTAGGGCAGTTTACTAATTTTTGTTGGAAAATATTCTGTTTGTTAATGACATGTTCATGTTAGAATACTGATAGTACTTAATTATTGAAACAGTAAAAGGCGTGCTGTATCAAAGTACCAAGATACAGTACAAATATACTCATAAGAGGTTGAGAAATCAGTGAATATCTTCAGTTGGGCAGGGGAAAATCAATGAAAATAATTTTTGCTCCTATTGTGAGTTAGCTTTAAAAACTATGAAGCTATAGTATTAATGTTAACTTATTAATAAATATTAACAGCTTGTGTTAATGTAAGACTTTGGCATATATATTTATTATTGAAGAAATATTCTAGTACTGCAGAAAGAAATTGCTTCTAGAAAATTTGTCGCAGAAAGCAGAAAAAAATGCTGCCACAGGGATTAATACAGTCAATTCGCGATAACTCGAAGTCTGATAACTTGAATATTACAAGAACTCGAATTTCTTATTAGGTCCCGATTTCTTTGTTTTCAATTCATGTTAATTTTCCTCCACATCTTTAAGTTTTCTTCTCTTAATTAAGAGTTTTTTTGAGGTGACTAAATGTTTGATAGTTAAAAAGCAGAAAAAACTTTCAAGTGAGAGCATGAAATTTTATTGATTCTTTAGTGATTTCTTCAGGAAAAAATCTGAAGTCAAAAGAAGATCTGTTGAAGCAGTGTGCAGTAAAGGAATAACACCTGTGGTGACTCTTGCCTGTATTGTTTGCCCTTATTGCTAGTATTATGCGTCAGCACGGAATTTTTTTTCCCAAAAGTTCAGCTTCTTCAATCTTCAATGAAAAGAGACAGTGGGCTAGTGATAATTCAATTGTAAACAAACGACTTAAATGACAGTTGACAAAAAAAAAAATTTAATGTGAATTTCAGAAATGTGATTAAAACACTGATATTTGCCACAAAGAGTAGATACAAACCATGGAAGAAAATGAATCTGTTGTTAAGGAAGAGCCATATGTGAAAAAGCTTTAACGTGCACTGTTTCTTAAATTACAAAACTGCTCATTGCAGCTTAAAATGACGGATTATCCCACACAAATAAAATACGTATAAAATGAAAGATTTATTTTTGTTTTGTTCTCGACGTTTTAATTCAAATAATGTATATTTCTTTTGATAAAACTTTTTATCAATACATTAATTAAATATTTCAAGTTTTTATTATTGAAATGTTGGAAATTGAAACTAATGATAAGTCGAACTTCCAATAAGTCGAAGTTTTTTCTCTGCCCCTTCAGGTTCGAGTTATCAAGAATTGACTGTATATTACGTTTATTAATAGTTAGAGAAATTTTAAAATGTAATTCCTCAATTGAGCAAATAAAAATATTCTGAAAAATGCATCTAGAGCAGTTTCAATCGCAACTGTTTACTACTGCAGGTACTTAACGTCAGTGCTTTTTACCTGAGTCAATACGGATTGGTGAATTTGTAAGGCTGGTGGCTGGGCTGCTTGTGCTGCTACTACAGGAACTATATGCTTGGCTGGGGAATTCAAACCTAAAAGAGATGATAAACATTAATGCAATAAAATGACACAACACCTTCAACGAAAACCTACCTAGTTTTTTTTTAAACAATGGAGAATTTATGAAATTTGTATTAAGAGTGGCATTTAGTATTGTGAAGGAGAAACTGCATTATACAAAACTACTGTCACTAAGTAAAGGGTCATTTACACTATGTCTGAACGACACATCCGTTACGATTTTTCTTCCCCAGCGGACGGACGTACGTCCTCCAAATAGAGAGAGGCATTCATACTGTGGAGGCGAACGACAAGCACGTGACTGTATTCGTTCTTGAATCAAGATGGCGCTTGTACTCGCTCTGATTGGTTGCTTGTTTGCTGGACGGACGACCGTCACGACAAATATCTACTTTCGCCGTACGGCGACGGGTTCCGATTGTGACGGCCTGCTGTCATGGCAACGTTGATCGAAAACTGGTTTCTGGGGAGAAAAATCGTGACGGACGTGTCGTTCGGACATAGTGTAAATGACCCTTAAGTCCTCCTGTCTCAGTTACTTCAAAACATTTTCTAACAAATCTAGGCAAACATAAATACTAAAAAAAAGTTGTGCTTCATTAATGTTGATTTTTCAATTGAATAATAAATAGTTTATGCACAAAGCAGTTTCAATCATTTGCATTTAACCATTGTTGCAAAAGCTAAGTGGGGAAAAAAGTCCATAGGGCCGTAACTATGACAACCATAAGGGGAAAATGTGGAGAGTGGGAAATTAATTTGGCTTTGACACGCCAGGCTCTTGTTAGAAAGTATAGAAAGCAAAGTAGCTGCCAGGGCAACTAGATTAACTTCCTGCAGCATGTTGATGCATAACCCCCCCCCCCCGCCCCCCCAATCTTTACCTCATTCTGATGTTATATTATTCGATATAATTTAATGTTCATAAGATTATAAGACATACTATGCACGTGGCCCCTAATGAGTTTCATGTTTGATTCAGTTAAGCCTTTGTTCTAAATTCTCATCGTCATTATTATTACTGTTTTATATCAACCACATTTTATAGCAATGGATTTCATATTTAATCTTTTGGCCAAATCACTTTATATTTGAGCAAGAATTTGAAGATTTTTCTCCATTTCTTCGGAATCCCTTTATCAAACCTTATGTCAATTAAAACTAACGAAGCCTGAAAAATTACCAATCTGTCGGTACCTGGCTTGACTTTCAGGAGAAAGAAGCAGGGCATAGATAGATAGAAAATACTCAGTTTTTAATATCAGTTGATAAAAGAGAAGGTACTCACTCTGATATGGAGGACAAAGTATGGAAGATACACAGAGGGAAGGCGCCACGTGCTGGAAGGGGTCGGCAGCACGTGCCTGAGATGCAGTCGCAGCGTACAGGTTGTTATTTACAGTGGGGGCGGCACTGACTCTCGTGGAAGTCTGGTGCTGAGACAAGTTGATGCGCTGGAAGACAAACAATTACCAAATTACAAACTGTATCCATACAAGTTGTTTGCAGAAGAAACACAGAACATTTAGATGCAGAAGACTAGGGCAGACCGACCAGTGAATGAACACCTCATAATTCTATTGAAAAAAATAATATTTAAAACATTTTTCTTAGATAAACATGCAGTAGTAACTTCTTACTAAGCATTTCCAAAAAGAAAATGGCTAGAAAATGTTGCGCTTTGTTTGGGATGATTTTTAATGGGTCAAGGCACTTTTTCTGCTTTCAAACACCTAAAATCTGATCCAGAACCATAAAAATTTGCACAATATTTTAAAAACTAATCACATATATCGCACTTAAAATGCTTTTAATGTCATGTGACAAATGCTACAAGTTTTAGCAAAGCCATAAATTTTTTAAAACAAAATGTTGCCTAACTGTTCATTGGCTGGTCTGTCTACCCTACATTCAAAAAAATAACTTCAATTCCAGCTTAACGTTTTAACAACAGCTTCAATACAGCACTAACAGTGTAACTATAAACTATGAGTCAAGTTACCATTAAAATTGCCGTAATCTATATAGACCAGTCACCCTTTTAATTTAACTGTCATATGTGATTAAAAATCCTTTTTCAAACATTGCATGTGAATATAGAAAAAATAAACTTTGTTATCCTCACCTAATTTCATACTATCCAATAAAAGAAAATGTCGTCTCACATTATATTGAAAGTAGTATTACAAAAACTTTAACTAGTAAAATACAACATTAAAAACATGACTTGATGAAGTCAGGTGTAAATGACATTTTACGAGAAAATTTAAGAATTTAAAATAGTTTTATGAAACAAATTTGGAAAACTTACAAGATTAAAAAAAAAAAAAAGAAGAAATTAAGAATAAACTTTCTATAAATAAACTAATATGAATTGAAGATCATTTTATCATTACTCTAAAAAAAGAGAGAAACTAAGGAAAAATAATCTATTTTAAAAAGAATAATGCAGAGCAGAGTAAGAAAGTGTGGGCTGGAAAGTTTGGACTTTTTGCATATGAACGAAAAAAACAGGACTTCTTTCGAACATTTGGTAGAAAAATTAAAGAACTAAAAAATGAAATGAAATGTGAAAATGATTCGCATACTTTGCTGTTATCTTTATGATAAAAACATTTCACTAAAATTGTTACCGATGCTTATTATTATTTTTCTGGAGATGAAAATTGTAGCAAAAACATGTACAGTCGAACCTCCATATATCGAAGTAGCAAATTGTCGGAAAAAAATTCGATATATAGAAATTTCGATATATAGAAAGGACCTCAGTTTTTTGAAAATTACTCCGGAAACATTGAAATTAAAGCAAAATTTCACACATGAAACTCCATTACTAATATATACGCTAATCATATTTGATGAAAGTTAAGAATTAAAAATGAACTAATATGAAAAATTTAATGAATATTATACATACTTATTGAAAAACAGTAATCCAAAGAGTAGTTGCAATGATCACATTCTTTTAAAAAAACTGCGAATATCTTGCTGAACAGCCTGTTTTACAGAAAGTTCATCAAAAAAATGTTCACATTTATTCAGTCCACTAAACACTTCATCGCTGAAACTAATCATGGAGAGAGAGGAATCACCACCAAACAAAAGGATGATAGAAACTGGTTTTGCTACAGGACAGGTTGCATCCAAAATTCGAAAACGACGGGGGAGGAGATAATCCGGGAATTCCAGAATGGACAAACAACGTGTTTGTCCACTCCAGGGGTCCACACTTTATCTACAGCTGACAGTGGAGTTTGCAGTGACCTTTTCTGACCTTCCCTTTTCTCCTGACTTTCATCTTTCGTGAGGTAAAATGTCTAAAAGCGGAATAAAATCTCCAATTACGCTTCCAAAAAAATTCGATATATGGAGATTTTTTCGATATATAGAAACAGTTTTTCTATGTAATGAACATGTGCATACCTGCCAACATGTCTACTTAGGAAATCTTACAATTTTCCCTACGAAATCGTACTGAGACAATAACCTATTTCTTAATGAAAATCAGACATTAAATAAGTTATTGTAATTGTATCACAATCACTTTCAGTAGTTTTCTTTCATTTTTATTGATATTTTAATTTTTTTTTTTTTTCAATTGAATAAATTCATTTCAGTTGCAATTTTTAGTGACGTATGTGTTAAATATAAGCATGCTGGTGAGAAAAAAAAACATGAAATGAAATAAAATAAAGTAGTCTTCGGTAGTCATGTTGAAATAACTTCTAACCATCAAAAATATTAAAGCACTGACCAGATGTTAAAGGATTGAAATGTCAAGCAAAAGAAGCGATTTTACGAGAATTGCGAGTAGAATGTAAAATGGGGAGGAAAAAAAATTATAAATTATAAAAATAAATAATTAAATGTGATAACCTAAGGTAGCATATGTTAATGTAACCTAAAAATTTCGCAAATGTTAAAATATTTGCACGATGCAAAAGGATTGCAGTCTCAACCACGCAGACCAGTTTTCCGCGAAGTACGCGTTCAGTGCTGAAGTATGACGAAGTTTAGGCTTTGCCTCGCGGATTAATACATGTAAAAATGTATTCTAAAGAAGCTTAGTCCTTGAAATTTAGTTATATGTGAAAAAAAACATTGGAATTGATGAAAAATCTGTGAAAAACGTACAATTTTACACCTTTACCGTACGATCGTACAGAAGGGCAAAAAAACGTACATTGTATGGCCAAAACGTACAAGTTGGCAGGTATGCATGTGAATTTGCTAGAAGTTCGATATATGGAAAATTTGGATACATGGAAGTTCGATATATGGAGGTTCGACTGTATACGAAAATCATTAAAATAGTACCTGGTTTTGCAAATTCAGTTGGTTATTGAATGTGAGAGCCACATTGCCAGATGATGTGAAGCCAGTCACTATTGAAATTGGGTTGCTGTTGTGGTCGAAATTATGTCTGTTTCTTCGACACACTTCCATCATCGTCACTGAAGACTTCACACTATTTTAAAGAAAGAAAATTGTAAAAAATAACATTAAAACAAAAAGCTTTGAATGAGCATTCAAATTGTTAGTAATACACAAGCACACAAATGTTTGTGTATTTATGATAGAGCTTGGCTCTTTTTTTCACTTCTTTGGAAAATGGGGGCATTAAGCAAAAAAGAACACATGTTAAAAAACTACAAAATCAGTGGTTTTCAACGTCAGCATTGTTAGACGAAAAAAATGGCAAATTTAAAATTGTATGTATTAAAACATCTTAACCACCAAAAATCAAAAAGCAGCCTTTATGAACCAATTTATCAAAAATATATTTAGGCGAATGTTCAACAAATTAAAAATAAAGATCATTTATTATTTTTGAGTAAAAAAATGGCTATTATTTCGAAAAAGTAGCGGAATTTGCAACCATCAGTCACTGGCAACTTGAGAATTTTCTCAGTTTTACAACTTAGTACATAGGAATGTAAATATGTTTATATCAGAACAAAAAATGATTAACTGGCTAAAGCCATAGCAGGGACTGAAAATTTAACCCCTTCGCACCCAAAATTATTTTTAAATGAAAGTTTTTGAAAAATCTTTTTAGAATTGCATTTCATACTTCATAAATAGAGTAAAAGTTAAGTTTTTTTCACTTACACTATTTTGTAGTTGAAATAATAGATGATCTATACATAGCTGTGGTTTCTGGTAGCAAAAAAAAAGTAGGTAACTTTTCTCTTATCTTATCCTTGAAGATACCAATTTTGTATATTAAGAATAAAGTTTTTGCAAAACTAAAACTAGCTAAAGAAAAGTAATATACAGTCAATTCTCGATAACTCGAATTTGAAGGGACTGAAAAAAAACTTCGACTTATCGGAAGTTCGACTTATCAGTAGTTTCGATTTCCAACATTTTAATAATAAAATCTTGGAATATTTAATTAATGTATAGATAACTGACAAGTTTGTACACTACTTGAATTAAAACGTTAAGAAAAAAAAATCTTTCTTTTTATGCATATTTCATTCTAGTGGGATAATCCTACATTTTAAGCTGCATTGAGCAGTTTTCTAATTTAAAAAACAGTAAATATCACAGCTGTTTCACATATCGCTCTTCCTTAAGGTCCTGTTGCCAATTGGCAACAGATTCATTTCCTTCCATGGTTTGTGTGTACTCTTCGTTGCAAGCCTCAGTGTTTTGATCACATTTCTTAAATTCACATTAAAGACATTTTCTTTATCAACTGCTTTAAAAGTCATTTGTTTTAAATTAATTAATCACTATGCCGCTGTCACGATTAATTTAAGATTGAAGAAGCAAAACTTTTTTAAATCAAATTCCTTACAGACGCAAGAAGTGCAAACAATACAGCAAGAACCACTATAGGTGTTATTCCTTTATTGCACATTGCTTCATCAGATTTTCTCTGAATGAATCCACAAGAGAAGAATAAATAAAATTCAGTGCTCTCACTTGAAAGTTTTTTCTGCTTTTTAACCATCAAATGTTTAGTCACCTCAAAAAAAACTTCGAGTTAAGGGAAGTAAACTTCGAGATATGGAGGAAAATTAAGATAGAATTAAAGACAAAGGGATCGGGACCTAATAAGAAATTCGAGTTATAGTAATATTCGAGTTATCGCGAATTGACTGTATATATATTTTTAAAAATACGTCGTACCCAGATCCAGAATTGAAAACTGAACTATGAATCTGCAACATGACAAACTTCAGACGTTACCTACTGGACTGACCCGCAAAAGAAAAGTTCAAAAGTTTTTCAGGGGTGTAACCACATGTGTAAGGAAACCAACGAATAATAATAAGAAATGATGAAAAAGTATTGTTTTCTGTGAAGGGTCTGAAAAGGGGTGATCCATAAATAGATCACTGGGCGGTAACAGGTTAAAAAGAAAATTAAACTATTGTATTTACAGCTACACAGAAATTACATGTACGAAAATTATGTACCAGTCAGTTAAAAAAAAACACTACTTACTTATTGCAGTGTCCATAGTCTAACAAATGACTGAGAGCCACGAAACTATGACTCAGAGCCTCGACAGGCGAGATACGGCGTTCTTGATCCAGTGTCAACATACGCTTCAACAGATCGATAAATTCGCGCCTGTCGGCCTTCTCGGCTGCAAGTTCGCCTCCTTCTAAATCATTTGGCACATTAACCTGAAACAATTTAACGAGAATTCTTTTTAAATGCTGAGGTAAAATAGGATATTTTTGAAAAAATTTGTTTAGTTTTTACAATTTCATTTATATATTACAATTTTATTTATTTATATAATCATTTGGGTAAGATGGTAGAAAATTAAAATACTGTAACCCCTTGCTACAGCACGCCTCGTTATATCGTTCATTTGGATATATATCACTTTTCCTTTGTCCCTGAAAAATTACATTTATTTATTTTTAAAAAGTTTCTTTTCATTTGACATCAGAGAAAAAAAAAAGGTATAATTCTCAGAAAAGGGTATATTCTCCCTAATTAAAGCAAAAAACAAAACAAGCATATTTTCTATACAATTAATTGGTTGCAATTTAAGCTTCTTTTTGATTCGTATTGCATCATAAAAAAATTTGATTATTTATTTATTTACCTTTTTAAATCTTTAAAAATAATTTTAAAAAAATGGTAGTCTAATTTTTGTTTGGATTTATAAAGAAAATTGTACTGCATATGAGAATAAACTAATCTTTTGTATATTTACACATGTCATTAATTTATTCGTTACTTGAATCCTCAATTTTGATAACCTTGGTTATCTCATGTTCTCGCATACTGTCGGCCCCGCTTAAACAAATACTGTCAGTTCCAAGAAATATTATTCGATTAAGCGGGGTATTTGATTAAGCGGGGATCTTTACATTGCGTCTATAGCACGAGGAATATTCGGTTCCAGGATCTTTTATTCGTATAAGTGGGGTATTTGTTTATCCGTTACCTGATTAAGCGGGGACGACAGTACATCCTGTTTTTTTGTTGTCTCCCGATAAGAGCAATATAACAAGGGGTTACTGCAGTAAGTGAAACTCCGAAACAAAACGTGACAACCATCTGGTTCACATAACTGAAATCAACTGTCATTTGAGGATGAAATCCCCAGAAAATGATCAGCATAATCAAAGGAATGAATGAAAGTTCATACATGTCACAACTTTTAAATATGGCATTTAAAAAAAAGTCTGTATTTATGTTACATTATATGAAGATAAGTGACATTTTTACTATCATTTTGAAACTTTAGTTGAAATAGGCAGTGACAGTAAGCAATTCCTAGAATTGAAAAAATCATCAAACATGAATGCTTGTGATACATTTAATATCACTATTAAAACTGCAAAAAAGAAGAGATAAAACAAAAAATAAAGCAAAATAAATAGTAATAAAAGACAGCTTGTTATTATCATTCTATTTTTAATCACTGAAGTAATAGTTTGAAATTTTCAAAGGCGTATTGGATAACATTACAAAATGTTAAAAGTAATTTAGTTGGAAAACACGAAACAAACAAAATATAAAAAAAATTATCAGAAAAAAGTCACCAACCAAAATGGAGCTTTCTCTCAACAAAGCATTTATAAACTTAAAATTCTTTGAAAATTATATCCATCCGGTAACTAATTTGGCTTACATGAAAGGCTAAAAAATCCATAAAAAAATTGTACCTCAGGAAAGGAAAATGATTTATGTTCATTCAGTAATTCAGTTATATTCATTCATATTCAGTAATGCAGAAAAATAAAACAAAAAAGGTGGAAATATTAGATAACGTACAGTGCTTACCTGAGCCATGTCATCAAGGCAATTAAAAATATATTTTCTGGCTTCTTTTGATTTAATATTTGTCTCAGCTTCATGTTCCTCAGGAGTCTAAGTAAAATGAAATATCAGGAAATTAGTATCACTTTTAAGATTTAAGTTTAAGGTGTCACTCGAGAGCATCAAAAACATTTATCAAAAATTAAATTGCTACCTTAAGTCTCCAGAAAGGATAATTGCTATCCGTTTCACGATAAAAAAATCGGGTAGTTTTGGTTGCATTGTTCAGCATATGTTCTGCAGGCAAACCCTGAGTCTGACTGATGTACCTTATCTGGAAAAAGAATTATAAAGTTCATAAAATTAAAAATACTGAAGACATATTCATGCTTAAAACTTCAACAAAAAAATACATTTTGTACAAATTTTCATTCCATAACTATACAGTGGTGCACCGTGTATACGCTTTTCAAAGGTCACTGAAAAAAAATGCATCAATGAGAAAATGTATAACCCGTATTCATTAATACGTATTGGACATTTCCGGGACCAAATAAAAAGATATATAATTGATAAAAACATATAAGAGAGAAACGTGTAAATGGGGCTTCACAGTATACTGTAATTAATCATTAAATGCAGAAACTCTAGAAACTTTATTACTTCGTTTCAAAAATAAATACTTATTTAACGCACTTGTAAATGTACAAAATAAAAGGCGACTGTACGGAAACAAAAATTGTTGAAAAATGAATTTCTAACATAAATTGAATCAAGACATTTTAAAGCAATTACAGTTGAGCCTTGTTAAAACAAACTCCATTAGACCTTAAAAATCAGTTCGTCTTAAGCGTACCTCATCTTGTCCGAAGCACAATACACTCCAAACCAAAAAGTGGGGATCGGAGATGTAGATTGTGCAATTTGTCCATTTTCGTAATTTAGATAGTATCTTCACATTTTGCGAAAACGCGACCGTAGCAGAGTCCCCGACTCAAACATACAAGTAATCTCTTCAAAATCTTTCCTAGCCTTGACTCTACGCTCATACACCATCTAATTCTTCATATACCACAGTGTAAAATGTGGAAGAGATGCTTGACTAGAGATGTAAAATTTCCGGAAATTTTGAAGTGATGGAAAAAAAGCGGTTTTTTTCCTGCTTTTTTCCAGAAAAATTGGAAAAAAATGAAAAATTGACTTTCTTACAATTAAAAAGAGCGATTTTTAATAGTTTTGCTTTTCTTGGACCATTTAAAAGGTTAATCATTAAAAATATATGCATTCAACTCATATTATTTTTCCTGATGGCAGAAATACGCATAATTAGGTAGGTTTTAATAGGAAAAAAATAGCCTTTCTGTTTTGTGACTCAAAGCTTTCTTGGTCAAACCCCACAAATGAATCATATCGTCATTTCACTGTTAATATTGGATAAAGTGTGTCTAAACCTTACAATTAAATTTTCTATTTTAGGCTGCCTTCAAACTTAAAATAATAATTAGATACTTTCAAGCATCAATAATAGTGTTTGAAAGAAAAATCAGAATGGTTTTTCTCCCTTGCAATATAACCTCACTATCTAAAAATGAAAACTATTGAGTTCTGGTTTTTCCCCACCCAATCTAAATCCAAATAAAAATTAAACGACTTTTTTTTTAACCTTTCTAATAGAAAACTATAAACTGCGTAATGGTTTCTAAACCTGAACAAAATTTAAACTGGAGTTTCAACTTACTGCACTGCCTTGCTGATGCACAATAGTCGTACCCCAACTTTTCAACAAAACCAGAGTTATTAACCAGAGGTTGCTTGCTCTCTGTTTCGTATGTGTTATTAATAAAATGTTTTGTAGTCATTTGTGATTGGAACCTTTTTTTTTAATCTGCTGAATAAAAAGTCATCACAACAAAATATATGGAGGCGCAGCTCTTTAAAATGCAATATCTCAGTTTGAGCTCAATTGCAGATTCTACAATGTGCTTAGCAAGCACGGCAATATAAATTTAGTTCGCATAGTCAGCGGAAACCTCGTTCTGTGGTTGAAGTTATGCTTATTCATTTCATGAAGAAGTAAAATTAGTTCTTCACTAAAAGGACGTTGGTTTTGTTAAAGAAGTTTCAGTGTAGAGTTGTTGTGTTGAGAGAGTTTTAATAGTTGATAGCGTTGAATTCTGCTTGGAATTTGCAATAAAGGCAGGTGTACTTACTTTAATATAGTTTTTATTTTATTATTTAGTTATTTATTTTATATTTTGTGCTACTTTAAATACACAGAACGCTAATAATTATTATCTTAGTACGATTTGAACTCTGAATTGTTAGACATATAAAAATCTTTGAAAGATATGTAAACTACTTAAATTAAGTTATTAAAGTTTTCGTAAATATGCTGTCATAATGTTAGTAATATTGTATATTAATATAAAATTTTGGAAAATATCTAAATATCAAAAGGAAATTAACAATTTTTAATAGAAAATTGATAAATTTATGATATAAAATTGAATATGTATGTGAGTTTATTTTATACATACACAAAGTAGAGGAAGTACATAAAGAAAATCAGTTAAAAAGTGAGGTAATGCATTTTGTATGAAAGAATTCATATTAATAAATGAAAATTTTTTGCATAAGCACTTATCAATAATGAAATAATTTTACCTTTCAGTGGCGATATGTAATTTTTCATAAGAAATAATTTATGTACTTTTAATATCAAAAATACACTAATAATAGGCCAATTATAAAATCTGTTGTGTTTACAACAGTTGGAATTTAATCAAAATTATTTTTTTTTACCAACTTGAGCAGTGGTTCAATTATTACAAAATATTAAAATGTGTTTTTAACATAAATTTCTATACTTATTTACTATTGCTTTAACATTTTCAATTAAAAATTGTGCTGTCCTAGAGTAGAGAACGTAATGTTTATAAAATGGCCAATATTCAAGTATTTCCTTAAAAACTGGATAAATTTTAATTATCTTTTTTTCTGCTTTCCAATCTGAAAATTATCGGGGAGTATGACCAGAAATTGAACATTTTAACACAATTTCAGTATCCAAATTTCATAATTATCCTAAAAAACTAGTATTTTGTACACGATTTTTAAAAAATGCTCTTTGATACCTGCAATGTAATTAAATAAGGAAAAAAAAAACGAAAATAATGGCTATATGCTTTTGCATCAAGATGTTTAGGGGATTTAAATAAAAAACAAAAATGCAGGATTCAATAAATTAACGCTTCTAACAATTATACAAACTAAAGATTTTCTAGTCATTTCTTTCTTAAAAATTAAATGGAAAAATTCAATTTTTACAGAATGGAAATAAACCTCCTCGGAAAAAAACAAAAAAAAAAAACTTTTTTTTTCGAAAATTTCCGGGTTTTTTTTTCCGACCATTTTCATCTCTATGCTTGACAAAAGGATTACCTGATCATACTCCGAAGAACCCGGATAGAGGGGCCACCCGAGGAACAGCTCAGCTATGACACATCCCAAGGACCACATGTCGATAGCTTCACAGAATGGAAGACCTAATATAATTTCTGGTGCTCTGCAAAGAAAAGACAAGTTAGACTATTACAACAACATTTTAATACAAAATGCATAAACACAATGGGAATTTCTGTCCCTCAGAGACAGACTAACATGAGTCCATTTTCGTTACTTTTCCAGAGAGAGTGAAAACGTTTGTCTGATGCATACAAAGGATGGGATGTGCTCTTTTAAGGCTGCTGAATAGTTGCGAAGGAATTAATTTTACAGAATAACATTCTCATAGGTTGATGCGAGTAAGATTCTATATTCAATGCTGTAATAAACAGGGGTGATTATGAGTTTATAAAAAAATACCTGAAAGTTTTAAAGAAAAAGTGGGGGGGGGGGGGGTTTAAAAACCAATGCCCCTATTACTTAAGCACATCTAATTTTATAATTATACATACATAATAATTAATTTCCTTTCATAAACTAACACGTTTCATATATTCAAATAGTTTTTAGTTGAAATATTGTACATTCATTTAATTAAATTGTAAATGAGTAATAAAGTTACGTTTGAGCTGGTGATGAGCAATTATCTCCAAAAAAATATTTTAAGGAGAAAGCAAAAGTCTAACAGAATTACTGTTTGTTGTGCAAAAGCATTTATAAAGTAATGAAAGTTGCATTTGTTATTTTGTTGCATTTCATTTATTTGTCTTCCAACTAAGGGTAATAAGCATCAAAAGTTCAAATGTGAGAAAAATTTGATTCTCATATCGGATGCAAATAAAATAATTTTTAAGGTAAAAAAACAATTAGAATTTTCATCTTAACATTTCTATTTGATGAATATTATTAATAATTATCGGTATAATCATCGAAAATTCGAAAAAGAAAAAAAAAAATCCGGAGGTGGGAAGATAAAAGCATAATTAAAAATATTTTATTTCCGGTATTTTCGAAGATGAAAACACCTGAATCAATCATGAAAATACCGGAACACAATCACCCCTGAATAAATTGAAAATCGCCATATTTGGTCTTGCGCTAGTCTGGCTCTGAGGTACAGATTTTAGTTACGAACGTAAGAAATTAAGAGTACGGACTCATACATGTTACATTTAGAAAAGAAATACCTGTAATAACGACTTTGAAGATATGTAGAACATACAGCCTTGGACACATGACTGGCTGATCCGAAATCAATTACTTTCACCCGAAAGGGTTGTCGTACAGGATCTACCAGCATTATATTTTCTGGTTTCAAGTCTGCATGTATGAGGCCCAATTGCTGCAATAAAACGTTTTTCGAAATAAATTTTAAAACACAAAATGAATAATAACATGAAAAACACATGTTTAAATTTAAAGTAAGTTTAGAACTTTATTCATAAGATTTTTTAAGTATATTTTTTACATGCCATATTTTATTAAGAAATTGTCTACAATATCAGACAAAAATAAGCAATAATTTGTTTTAAACCATTTGAGAAGGGTTTTGAGTCAATCACTGTATCAACTTACAGCTATATTATCAGGAATTGAGTAGCAAAATTAATAAAATATTAAAGCCACACAGTTGGTTTTATTGGAAACTTCCAAATTACAAAGATAATGGTTTAAATCAATTAAATTCTTTTTTTAATAAATTGTGTTTAATTCAGAACTTAATGTACATAAATGCAAACGGAGAGAGCATATTTAAGTTATTCATTTCATAAGCAAGTAAGACAAGAATAAAGTTTGAATTTTTTAGATATAACAACAACATTAAGCAGTGATTGCTTTTAAGTACAAAACACATTATTGAAAATGTCCTGTTTCTGATTAAAAGAAAAATATCAAAAGTAACATTTCTCACATTTTTAATAAGCAGTTGTTACTGCCTAGTATTTTAACATTTTTTGAATTTTTGACTGCAGATGTACTGCCAAGAAAATGCATATTTCTCTTTTTTGTGGGATGTTTTTTAATTAACTTTTTAAATACCTTTTTTGACCCATTTATGCCCAGTAGCCTAAAAAAGGGACGCTTGTCAGTTACTGCATACAAAGACCTGTAATGGGTAAATCCTTTTACTGAAGCTGTTTTCCACGAGTTAAATAGTCCTTCTTCTTAAGGGGACGCTGCAGTGGAAAAGAATATCAGAATTCGTCTTACACCGCTTCCTTTCTCTTTCTGAGGGGAGTGTACATCTGTGAGGTGATTGACATTTAAACCACCAATAACTGTACCGTGAGGAGAAAGTGGGGGGACACACGTCCCCGTCACTTTAGGGGAGAAAGAACCCCTATTGTGAATAGCAATCTGAAGCTTCAGGCGAAAATCAGAGCTGCCTCTCCCTTGTTGAATTGAAAGAAGAAAGGCAGTTAGGTTGGCTCAATTTGCCATTTTACGTTGTGGAATTCGTCCCTGTGATTTTACTCGCACCTATTAATGCTTGTACATTTCAACAGATATCTGATTTTATTTGGAAAAATGTTTCCACGCACAGACATTTTTTTCTTAAAATCAACAAATGAATGAAAATTTGAGAATAATGAACACATAAATTACATGATTACATATTGATGGTTTCCTTAAAAATGAACGCCATATAAAATTATTCAGTTTTTTGTTGTACGTAAAGCTGATTCATTTCTTTCATGAAATTTACTAAATAATGGAATTATTTGTGCATTATGATCGGTTTAGAAAAGGGGGAGAAAAGCAAAATAAGTAACCAACATAATCTCACTAAATTTTATGAAGTAACTATTAAATTCTATCAAATAAATACATTCGTAAATTAAAAAAAAAAAAAATGATGAAAAATGAAAATCCTACCAGTGATTTGAAACACAGCATGCCAGATTTTAAGCTTACACAGGCACGGAATTAAAATTTTATAACTAAAAATGCCCTTTTTCTAAACATCAAGATCGCCACTTGCGGAATAAATATGGGTCATTCCATGTCAAGTGTTACAAATTTCGAGAAAATCCCCACTCGACCCCCTCCGATTTCGATGAAATTTTTTTTGGATGTACATATAAGACTTGCATGAAACCATACCAAATTATAGCTCCATAGGCCTTTTGGTTTAGCCAATAAAAATTATTTTACAAAGGCCTCTTTTTCGTTTCTTGAAAAAATTGACCAAATCGTCAAGTTTGTGCTTTTATTGCTCGCGACCTAAGACGATTATCAGGCTCAAATTCGGTGATTCTGATAACTGTTTAGGGTAGAATAGCCTACTTGTGTAACAAAAGCTCCATACACTAAATTTTCTTGCAATTTGCTGCCAAAGTTGGTAAAAAATCGTATTTACGCAAATTTTGACCATAGGTTATCAGCTTGTATCTGCCGAGAGAATGACTATCTGAAGCTAATTCTTTCCTCGTTTGTAGCCTGATAGTTCTTCCGAAAGGTGTGCAAGTGGCATCTTGATAGCTCAAATAATTGCTGAATTATGCGAGTTGAAATTCCAGTCAAATTTCTATTTTCTCAATTTTGTCTCAGTTTCAAAGGGCAATATCTCAAAAGGGTCATCTTGAATTTCAATTTTCATTACATCATTGGAAAGAACACACTTTTACTCAAAAATATGTACGTCATTCAACGTGAAATCAAAGAAAAAAGACATAGACATCAAAAGTTGATGTCAATTTGTTCTATTAAAATTTACAGGAGCTATTGTACTTATATTCTGATGAAAAACCCTTTTTAGATGTTTTTGAACTTTAGTTTTTGTGTGCGCATCCGTAAAAACTCAAGAAATGGCAAAAGATGAAGTTTCATTTTTAACAAAAATAATTATCTTCGTATTGCTGCTATAAGAGCTTGAGTCTTTTCCTATGTCTTATTTTTAATCTCTTGAAACAGAATTTCGGATCATATGTCATTTAGCAAGGTGTCATTAATATTTTAAATTCATAAAAAGCATTGTTTCTTTTTTCAAAAAAAATAAAAATAAAAATAATTAATAAATGAGATAAATAATAAATAAAACAGTTAATATGGTGTGTACGTGATAAAAAATATGTATAATGGGACTGCAAAGCCATTATTCTAAAAAGCGATAACGAAAGTTTTCGATAGAGTTGAATATTGCAATTATTTCCACCATGTAAATGATAACAATAGTAATTAAAAATATGATAAGTAGTAATAAAAATCCATTCTTTATACTGCCGAGGATGTGTCTAGATATTCAGCCTATGATTGCAATTAGCCCATAAACAAAAATGATGAAAAATGGGAAAATGCTTTGTATGACCTTGAAACATTACTGTCCTACAACTTTGCCAAGTGACATATCATCCGAAATTCTGTTTCAAGAGTTTAAAATAACACATAGGAAAAGACTCAAGATCTTATAGCAGCTATAAGAAGATAATTACTTTTGAAAAAAACGAAACTTTATTTTTGCCATTTCTTGATTTTTTACGGATGCGCACACAAAAACTAAAGTTCAAAAATATCTAAAAAAGGGTTTTTTCATCAGAACATAAGTACAATAGCTCCTGTAAATTTTAATAAAACAAATTGACGTCAACTTTTGAGGTCTATGTCTTTTTTTCTTTGATTTCACGTTGAATGACGTACACATTTTTGATCTGCAATATCTCCTTGAAACTGGTTTGTCTCAAGAACAAAAATAACGTTTTTTGGTTAAGAAAAGTGTGTTCTTTTAAATGATGTAAAGAAAATTGAAATTCAAGATGACCCTTTTGAGATATTGCCCTTTGAAATTGAGACAAAATTGAGAAAAAATAAATTTGACTGGAATTTGAACTCGCATAATTCAGCAATTATTTGAGCTATCAAGATGCCACTCACACACCTTTCGGAAGAACTATCAGGCTACAAACGAGGAAAGAATTAGCTTCAGAAATTCATTCTTTCAGTAGATACAAACTGATAACGTATGGTAAAATTTTGCCAAAATACGATATTTTACCAACTTTGGCAGCAAATTGCAAAAAATCTGCAGTGCATGGAGCTTTTGTTGCTCCAGTAGGCTATTCTACCCTAAACAGTGATCATAATCATCAAATTTGAGCCTGATAATTGTCTTAGGTCGCGGGCAATAAAAGCACAAACTTGACGATTTGGTCATTTTTTTCAAGACACGAAAAGAGGCCTTTGTAAAATAATTTTTATTGGCTAAACCATAAGGCTTATGGAGCTATAATTTGGTATGGCTTCTTGCAAGTCTTATATGTACATCCAAAAAAATTTTCATCAAAATCGGAGGGGGTCGAGTGGGGACGCCTCGTACACTTGACATGGAATGACCCATATAAATAATTGGCTACTACAAATATTAGGATCATTTTCCAA
This sequence comes from Uloborus plumipes, assembly GCA_038373865.1. Taxonomy (NCBI): domain Eukaryota; kingdom Metazoa; phylum Arthropoda; class Arachnida; order Araneae; family Uloboridae; genus Uloborus; species Uloborus plumipes. The sequence goes on along the minus strand of JAXGGA010002038.1, from coordinate 28,521 downwards.
TTAGAGTCAGAAATAAGCGGTCATTAGTCGCATTTTGAAATTACAAATTTTAATTTGATGCCTAGATTTCCAAAGCACTGAATTATTAATTTCCAAAGCAAGGTTCCAAGTTTGACGCGTAAATTTTTGGATCGCATCAAAGCTTTTCTTTCCTGACCCATCGTGATTGAAACCCTCGAAAGACGCGAAAAGAAGACATTTTTTAAAGTAAAGTTCAATATGTAATCAATTTTGTTTTTGAAAAAAATCCTTTTCTTCTATATATTTTAGTTATGATTATTATTTTTTGTAAATAATGCAAATGCCAATATGTAACATTTCTATTTCCGAAAGACTTTTAAAAATCTTCTCTGTGCTGTAGTTGGAGGGGGGGGGGGTATTGTAAAAGTAAAGCAAATATAAAGTAGATGGGTTTCAAACCGCCATTTCTTTTGGTGGGTCGCCGCAAGGTAAGTTCCTCCAAACTTTTTTCCCACAATTACATCACTGTATGATGATACGTATACACGTACATTCGATTCGATTCATTTAAAATGGCACATAGATTACTCATTTTAACTCCCTGAAACGTATCCAAGGCATCATCATGGCGGATAAATTTAAATTCTTAAATTTAATGCTGTCCCTATCGCCATCAGTGCTTTCAAATGAAAATATATCCTTGTTCCATACTTAGTGTTTCATTGCACAAATCAGATGATGTTTTTAAATTGCAAACGTAGTTTCTTTAAAAAAAAGTTTATCTAGTTCGAAGACAATGAATGCGCTTTTATACGTTGTGACATGTTCAGAGCCGAGAAAAGGCCATGCCAACCTAGTCAGAAACTAGGGGCTCGGAACGGAGCGCGGACTCGGAGAGGGGTAGGGGACGCGCCGACCAAACTGATACGAAGCTTGACTTGGCTCCAGGTGGCCCTGAACATGTTGCCTAGAATAGTTCTGTACGAGTTTTCCTGGTTTCCTTCAATTCAATTCACAAATAGGTAAACACGAAAAAAAAAATCGTTTATCTCAGTGTTGTGGAATAAGATTCTTGAGTCATTAAATTAGGGTTCAATAACTTTTAGGACAGTAAGTCTGAGCCATCTGTGGGGCCCTCTTGAATTGTGCAATCAAATTCACGGAGTTGGTATTTTCTCCACTTTTGGGTGGCGGCAGACATTGGACAAAATGAGAAAAAGCACTTTCTTTCCATCACAATTGGACACGAACAATTGGAACAGTGATGTAATTGAATTGTTTAATTCAATTACATTATTACAAGTACTAAGATTAAATTAAAAAAAAAAAAAAAACACGACCCTGATTGCCGACCTCGTATAAAATGAACTCCACGGATCAAACATAGAAAACAGAGGATAACCCTTACTAGTAAAATTTGCTATTCGCTAAAGCAGAATAAAGAGGGGACATTGAAAATCCTTTTGAGTCCTCCTTAGTCCGAAAAAGATACAGTATCGCAGTCTGAACCATGAACTCCCCCCCCCCTAACATTTGCCTGATTATTGACTGCAGTACAATGATGCTGTAAACAAATAATATTGCACTTTTATTTCACTCGTGCCCTATGCATATCGAACACCGAGAATGAAAGGGGCACATTTTTTTTAGTCTGGGAATTTTTTCGAATCCAATTTAAAAAGTGCCTATTCATTCTCGATCTGCACGTAACCCATAACTATACTTTGAGCTTTAATTAAGTCTATACGGGCTTTAATTAAATCAGGACATGATTACCCTCCTCCCCTCAGAAAAAAAATAAACGCCAATCAAACACATGAGTCAGGTTTTTTTGCAGAGTAAAAAGTAAGTGAAATTTAAACTTTTTTACTGCTGTAATAAATCAATAAACATCAATAATTTAATTAATTAAAACTTAGGATATCGTTGCCAACAACATCGCGTGAACTTAAAGATAAATAAATAAAAAAATGAATGTTTTTCTCATCTATATTTTTATTTTTCTTAATTGATAAAAGCAAGTTGTTTTAATGTCAGTTCTAAACTAAGAATTGACAGGGTTAATTGGTAATGAACAATTTTTCTGCTACATTAATGCAAGCAATTGTAACATTCAAAGTAATCCAATGTTATGCCTTGCGCTAAGCTAGGAGTTTCCCAAACTGGGCATCGTAATGATAGAAGTATTTTATTAAGATTTCAGATCATACAAGGGTGAATATCAGGAAAAGTGCTAATTTAAGTCACAAATGAATTTCTCAAGCACTTCCAAATAAAAACCAACCATTTTTCTTTTTTCATACAGTAAACTGCGTCGCACATACAATCCATGACAAAAATTCCAGGTTTTACTTTAATTTGTGACAATAGAACTTTTTTTATTGCCTCAAATGTCATGTCGGCAGCGCGTCACAGTCCAATCACAAAGTTAAAAAAAATCCTGTGGATTATAAAACATCGCAGCAGAAACAAATACAAAATTAAATAACGTGTTTTATGTTCATCTATGACGATTAACTCTTGTGCTTTAGATAAAATTAATTTAGATCGATAAAAAAAGCAATTTCTGCTTGTCACAAGTTTTCACAACATGACAAGTGAGCTAACTTCCGGAATGAAAATATCTAGACAAAACATTTTTTGGCGCCAAAAAATTACACTGGGTGAAGCTCTTACATGTGATGTTTCAGTTCCGATAGAAAATTTTCACTTCGGCTGCATTGAATTACAGGTAAGATTTTTTCAATCTTGACTTTTCTGTTTCTACTAAATGAAGTGTCATGTCGACAGCGGAAGTTAAGACACAAAATAAATTAATTTTTCAATTTATTTTTGCATAATGGAAAAGAAACCTATTGCCATGGACATAATAAGGTGTTTTTATCTTCAAATCTTTTATTAGGGATGTTCAGCTATCATATTGCGGGAAATTTGTCATGTCGGCAGCGCCGAAGTAGAAGATATTTGTTACGAAACTGATGCGTGCGTTACCGATGTTTTTTCGCAATTCTTTCTTCGTGTTATGAGTTGAGTTTTAAAGAACAAAGATAATTTCAAGTGCATCTTCAAATTTTCCATTATTGGAAGCAGTTTATTTATTGTTTTTTTATTTAGCTTCAAAAGCAATAGTTTTTCCGCAAAATTTTACTTTTCAAACAAAATTGATATTTTCCCCCCTCTTTTTTTTTACATCAATATTCAGACCTTCGTTCGTAACTACTGCACCCAAAATATAATTTTGCTTTAAAATGGAAAATTTAAGAACAGTTTAGTGCAAATCCCCCCCCCCCCCCCCGCCATACTCTGACTGTCTTGAGCTAATTTCGTTTTTTAAGATTGTGTTAAGAATTTTATTTTATTTTGATTGTTTAACTATTAACCTATTTATCTGTTTGAAAAAAAACTTTGTCGCACTAATTTAAACTTTAACTAACTTTTAATTAGTCTCCAATCTTATTTATGAAACAAAAAAGCGTTCAGGTTGTGTAAGTATTACTATATTCTAAGTAAAATTATTTTCTTTTTAAACATAAAAGGTAGTGAATGTGTTTACTTTTGTACACTAAGTATGAAATCTGTAATATTTATCAGATCGGTAGCATTCTCATCATGTCGGTAATGCTCAAATAGAACCCCCCTAAATTGGGAGTAAATGTTCACCTTGACCATGCCCCTAATTTAAAAAAAAAATTGTTACAAATGTGTATTTGAAATACCCTATTGATTTTATTTTCTGAGTATCTTTCAAAATTGAAAATTTCCATGGTCAAATTGGCACTTTTCCTGATATTCACCCATAACTCATAGAATAAACATTGATTCAAATCCTTGCGTTTTAAGGAGTGAAGAAATTATTTGCATTAAACTAAGTTTAGTTGACGGCCTTTCGTAGAGGTTTTTCTTTTTTTTGTATCCGCTGCTCATTTTGAAGATTTAAAAAACAATGCATAAAAATGAAATCAAATACAGCATAGGATTTAAACTATTGGCACAAAATTAAAAATTATATTTTTATCCACATGTGACACAACATATGAAATATTTCCACATACGCAAGCAAAGTCATGGCAGAAATGCTTCTTTACTCATTGGAACTCTTTGTTACTGCCATCCCCTCCCTCCAACTCCAAACACGTGTTTTTTATTGCCCTGAAGACGAACTCTCCGCTGATAACGACTTCCCCCTGACCCCCCACTGTCCCAGTGATTGTCTCCGACGGGAGGCGTGGTTTACGTGAAAACTCCTCGTTTTTTACAAATTTTCTCCGTTTTTAATTCCATATTACTCTTATTCTAATCTAAGTACGATTAAGTAAAAAGTATCCCTGAAAAGCCCAAACATTCAAGAATTACGCGTTGTTTTTCATTTTGAGCTCATATTTCATCTTGGATATTTATGAAGTGTTTAAGCAAAAAGCACCTCTTATTTTTCAAGTCAAAAATTCAACTGCATTTAACAGTACACTTTTAGAGAAAATGAAAAATTTAAAAAACACGCGATGTTTGTCTTGCTGTGAAGAATCTTATGCAGAAAAAATTATCTTAAAATATTTAAATGCGATAAAGCAATCCGGAATTAACTGTCCCGTAGACTTAACATTGACTTCGAAACTTTCGAGGCTCACTGCGGAGGCGCCTTAAGAAAACCAGTTAGAGCCACTATTTGGACATCAGAGTTTATTTATTGACGGCTATTTTCAGACAAATCAGTCAAGCAGCAATCCAGCACGGGTAGCCACAGAAAGTAAGTTTTTTTTTGGCGAACTTATTTTTTATGAAATTAAACTATTTTAAAATGATTTGCTTAAAATGGATCACAGATGCCTTCTGTAATGTTACTTTGCGAAAGTAAAGTCAAGTATGGTCGTATTTTGCTCACATATCTGCAAAATATCCCATAAACAGGACGTTAAATAACTTAATAAATATGGCAACGGCGATCTATTTTACACTTAAAATGTATGCAAACCATTCCAAGTAAGAGTTTTAAGCAGATAAAAATTGAAAAAAAAATTGTTAAAAAAAAACTTGGGCATAAATGGGTTAAGCAACATGTAACCACCTGATGACATAATATTCGTTTATAAGTTACCACCAAGGATTTGAGATAGAACTTGCTATCTTGGTGCACGGTAAAATACAGTGTTTACAAAAACAAAATAGAGGAGGCTATTATTGCTTAACCCCTTAACCTACAATGACGGGCATAGCCAGCGTACGATGGTTGGGCCAAACCCGAATTTTACGGGCATAGCCCGCGTACGGTGATTGGGCCAGAAGTAAATATTACGGGCATAGCCCGCGTACGGTGATCGGGCCCGATGTAAATATTACGTGGAATATTTGATACGCATTTACAGTCTGATGCTATAATTGTGGTAGGCGCAAGTATTACAAAATATTTATTTATACAAGACTCCAAAATACAAAATTAGTAATCTGTAACGGTATGATATCTTTCGAAGCATTCTGGTACATGTAACGGAACTTTACACTTTTTACACTCTCACGTTGTTTCTTTCCGTTTTTTATTTTTGTGACAAACTGTACAACGTTTTGACGGTCTTAATTTAGAGGGTGTTGGATCAATGTGCTTTGGAAAATGAGCCCATTCCTTCGCGCAAAGTCTGTCTGGCGCATCTCCGGAAGATAATACGCCTCGTTCTTTATAAATCGGTTTTGGCATTTTCTTCAGTAGAGATTCGGCTATGTTGATCTTATAATCGACATAACATTGTTTCTTTCCATCATTCATTTTTTTCCATAAGATGTAAGAATTAAACAGGCCAATATCAAAGAGATTAAAAAAAAATTTTTTTGTATCCTTTCATGTATTTCCTCATTATTGGAAAACATGCTAATATTTGATCTTGGAGATCAATTCCATTCATTCCTTTGTTGTACTCTGTAATACAGTTTGGCTTTAGAGTGCGTTTGGATCCTTGCGAAGTCATTTCGGCTGTTTCATGTTTTGTCGACATCATATAAACATCTCGCTTGTCTCTCCATTTCAGTGCTAGTACTCGGTTGCAGCTTCTTATTACGTACTCCCCCCTTTTTAATTTTACACTGCACAAATCTTTTGGCATATTCTTCCTATTGGAACGTACTGTGCCAATTACATTTGTTTTGTATTTATGTGATAATATCATAAATAATTTTGGGGAAGAATACCAACTGTCTATGTACAAAGTGTGACCCCTGTGCAACACTGACTCAGAAAGCTCTTTCACAACACTTTCTGAAGCGCTATCTTTACAGTTTATATTTTATCGTTGCCGGTATATATTTTAAATTCGTAACAATATCCGGAATCGGACTCACATAATTTATAAAATTTTACGCCAAACCTTGCCCTTTTGGATGGGTTGAATTGCTTATAAGATAAACGCCCCCTGAATTTCATAAGAGATTCATCAATAGAAATGTCTTTTTTCATTATATACAGTTCTTTAAATTTTTGGTTCAAAAAATTAATCACAGGTCTAACTTTTTTCAATTTATCTGTATTGGCAACAAGATTATTGTTTGAAAAATGCAAGAACCTTGTAATTTGTAGATATCTCTTGAAAGGCATTGATTTTCTAAATATAGGTGTTTCAATAACAGCCCTCTTCGACCAATTCATTTGGATTCTTGGTTTCTTTATCTGTGCCATTATTATCCTCAATGCAAAATATCTTTTAATTTCGGTAGAGTCTACAGGAAACCAGGTTTCGTCAATTTTTCGTCTTGTATGTGGATTTTCTCGTAGTTGATTTGCATACTGATTTGTTTCAGTCACAATATTGTTCCAAAATATATCATTAAATGTTAGATTAAATGTATCAAATTCTCCTCTACTTCCTCCTAATTGACATAAGGCTGCCTCGCTTATGCCAGGAGTCATTGTATAGTCCCAGATTTTTGGACTATTTCTTCTTTCGTTCCAAACCCAGGACTCTGGTAGTTGATCGTCATCGGATGTATCATCAACAATTATTCGCCTATACTTTCTTCGAAATTTACATATTTCGTCACTGCTGTCACTTTCATTAGCAAAATTAATAGCACAATTCTCACTATCTTCATCACAAAATCTTTTTTTAGAGAACATCTTGTGGGTTTGCTTCTCTAGAATTTATGAACGTAAATTTCGACGTGCGAATGCGATCAAGAACGACTGGAAACTAATTATGATACGAAGAGATGATAGATATACATCACGAGTCTTGTCTGTGCTATCTACAAACCGCGACCGCTCTACCACGGGCGATGTCCGTCATGTTTACAATTGCCCGGATTGGCGTGTACCCAAGTCGTGCGAACGTCCCGAACGCTGCGCGAACTTGTATACAATTTCGGCCCAACATCTTCGAATCTAAATCGTAGGTTAAAGGGTTAAAAAGGGGCATAACAATTCTATCACTTGCAATTTTGTAATGTATACAAAGAACTTCAGCAAAATGTAATCCCTTGTTAACATAAATTTCACTCATAAATACTCACAAAGGCATTGGTCAAGATATCCAAGTCCTGCTAGTTTTAAAATATTTAAAGTTACTCAGTATAATAAGAAAACTGAATGGATTGAAAAACCCTACCTAGATATAAAGGTTGGGAGAAAAAAAGAGGCACTTACGGTGCAACAATAACAAACACGAAAAAGGGGAAATTTTCATCATTTTACACTTTTTAAACCAACATATGGGTTGCAATTTTGTAATGCATACCAAGCAAGGAACTGAAAAATACTAATATCACATCGTCAGTTTTCAAGATATATCGAGAATGTAGGCATAACGAGATGCTGACCTTGAGTTTCAGAAGGGCTGTCAACACTTGTTGTAGAATGGGACGGATGAATTTCAAAGAAAGTGGACTGAACTTATTCTGCTTCAGGAAGTCATACAGGTTTTGCTCCAGCATCTCAAACACCAGGCAAGTGTGGTTCTTGTGGGTGAAGCACTCATAAGCACGGACAAAGTTATACTGTTGATGAAAACGAGCGAAACGCATTTAGTCAAAAAATATCATTTTTAGAACCACATAAATTAAAAATCTTTAAGAACGAAGTTTTCAGAATTAGAAATTAACATTTTTAATCACTATTTGTTCGATATACTTGACAAAAAATTTTACAATATGTGAAAAATCAGTGATAAAATATTTCATGGTTGGCACAAAAAAGACGGCAATTAAATCAAAAGAGTGGATTCAAAAACTCAGTATGCATCTGAGTTTTTCATTCACTTCTTTTCAGTCAAGTAACAGATAGCTCTTACCTCGTCAGCATTTTCTTGACTAAGCCTATGCAAAATGCTAACTTCAATCTGCCCTTGTCTAGCATAAGAAGGATGATTTTTCAATATTTTAATAGCCACTATTTCATTGGTCCCTTTCTTCCAGCACTTTACAACCTACATTGAATGAAATCAAACAATGCCATCACTTCACTTAAATGACAATAAAAACTAAAGTTTAGATTTAGTAACAAGCATTGACAACAACACACATAAAAATTAATGAATATAATAACCTTTCAAAACAAACATTTTAACCCACTAACCATGGGATGAATGTATTCCTTAAGCTCAAAACTTTATTTATAAGTAATTGAATACAAATTGTTTAGATATTATACTGTTTCCATGTTCTTGAGGCATGAGGCTCTTAATACAGCAAAAGCAATTTATTAATGCTTAAAAAAATACACTGTAATTTTATTTTTGAAACATAGCAGTCTTTCATCACATCTTCATATATGCACTTAAATTGTCATGTTTTTAGTTTTAACTCAAGATTACTACTACTTCCCTCCCGCACAACCATCACAAATTGCCAACTTCAGAGACGCCGCTCCCTCCTCAAAGCGAAACATTATTTGTGGACAGCCCCTTTGCATAAAATTCACTCGCCCGATTTTCATGAAATTCGACAAACACATAGCCGTTTAATAGTCTTTGTATGCATGAAAAAAAGCCTGTACTCTACAGGGGTGATTGTGAGTTCATAAAAAAATACCTGAAAGTTTTAAGAAAATGTTTGTGTGTGGGGGTGGGGATGTTTTTTTTAAACCAAGGGCCTTATTACTTAAGCACACCTAATTTTATTTTTATACACATATAGTAATTAATTTCCTTTCGAAAACAAACACATTTAAAAAGGTGCTTCAATTTTTAACTGTTTGACATTTTGATTTTCATAAAAGACACAGAATTTCACTCTAGAATTTTAAAGTTATGGTTTTTTAATACAAATAAAAATATATTTCTTTTATTTTTCTCCTAACTAAAGGTAATAAGCATCAACAATGAGAAAAATTCGATTATCATATTGGATGCAAATAGATTGCATTTTTTTAAATGAAGGCATCAAAATAAAAAAAAAGGTGCAAATAAATTTTTTTATTAAAGTTTAAAAAAAGAATGGCATCTGAACATTTCTATTTGATGAATATTATTAATAATTATCGGAAAAATCATCGAAACATCGAAAAAGATAAAAAAATCCGGAGGTGAGAAGATAAAAGCATAATTAAAAATATTTTATTTCCGGTATTTTCGAACATGAAAGTACCAGAATCGATCATGAAAATACCGGAAATCCAGTAAAATACCGGAAAACAATCACCCCTGACTCTACCACAAAGCTCATGATCCGTAATGGATTAAAAGAGCACATGTTAAAACTTGTTCACGAAAGTACGACTGTGGAGAGATTATTCATAACTAATAGTATAGAATCTAAAAGATGCAATACAATAAATAATGTTTCTTACTTGTCCAAATGTTCCTCGACCGAGAAATTCAAGCACTTCGTACTGGTTGTTGATGGAATACAGAACCTCGTGCTGCACCAGCTGGTAGTCCCCTTCGCTCCCGGACGAGCTGTTCTTGGTGGTGTTCTGGTTCCCGTTGTTGTTGGTCGAGTTCTTGAACGAGTTGGCGTTCGAGCTGTGCTTGTGGTGGTAGTGGTGCCTCTGAGAGCCGTGGTGGTGGCCGTGGTCGCCGCCCCTCTTCTGCGCCACCGCCTGCACCTGGGGCTGCGGCTGCGCATCCGACTGGCGGTGCTGCTGCTGCGGTTGGGTCCTCTGGTTATGCGGCTGGTTGTCGACGACCAAGTGGACGACGGGAACCGAATCCAATTCGTTGGACTTTCGCTTCACGCCATATCTTGCCTGAAAGAGTAAAAACAAAACCTTATCTAATATCTTTAAACGAGCAATTCTTGTATATATATATATATATATATATATATATTTATTTATTTTTCGGATCTCGAAAACGGCTCTAACGATTTCGATAAAATTTTGTATTTAGATAGAGTTTTGGTTTCTGAGTTCATCTACGTCGGCGTTTTTTCTGTAAAAACTCGAGTTTTCGCAAAAAACAACGTTTTTTGTGCCGTCATTGAAAGTTTGAGAAGCTTTTATTTCGCCATTTTCTTTATGATTACTTTCATTGTTGCTGTTTCCGTGGAGATAACGTTGTGTTATAACAATTGGATTTCATGTTTAATCACATCAGCGCAAGTTCAAATTATGGTATTTGGCAACGTTAAATTGTTACTGTTTTTGAAATGTTAAAGCAAGGCTTCACTAGATAACAAGCTGTTTTATTTATTCAAAAGCCATGGAATAAAAGCAGTGGTAATTGTCCACCGACATCTATTGAATTTTATGGTAACTTACAATATATAAAAATCAGATAACTTTACTTTTCAAGTGCGATTTCGAAATTGAGCATAAAAGTGAAAAAGTTAGTTTTAAAATACTTTTTTTCCTCCTCAAGAGTGTTTAGTAAGATATTTCAGGTAAAAAATCAATAAATATGAAATTCAATTTTCTTAAAATATTAAGTTTCGAAACAAAATTACATCTATCTAATATCTTTAGACGAGCAATTCTTGTATGTATATATTTCGGATCTCGAAAACGGTTCTAACAATTTTTATAAAATTTTGTATTTAGATAAAGTTTTGGTTTTTGAGTTCATCTACATCAGCGTTTTTTCTGTAAAAACGCGAGTTTTCACAAAAAACCCCGTGTTTTGTGCCTTAATTAAAAGTTTGACGAGCTTTCTTTCGCCATTTTCTTTATGATTACTCTTATTGTTACTGTTTCACAGCAACCACGTTTTATTATAACACTGGATTTCATATTTAATCACATCAGCGTAAATTTAAATTTTTATGGTATTTGGCAAACGAGTTTTGGTAACACGTTAGAATTATAATTTTTTTTTTTTTTTTTTTTTTTGTGAAATTTGAAATAGATCAATTAAAATAAAGTTAGAATTGGGTGTGCGCCGCGGTAGTCCGATCGGTAAGTTGTCAGACTCCTAACCGGAGGGTCCCGGACCGATCATATAGAGGAAGCCCAGCCGATCAAAGATCAACCGTTTTCATTAATGGTGGCTGGTGGACGTTAAAAATATTCGTGGTCATAAAATCCTCCAAGTGAAACGATACCTCTGGGGGATGCTGGGCCAAGGGTTTACTCGCCCTTGGGCCTGGTTCAAAAATGAACAGAGCGCTCTTCAGGGCCCCATCTCGGTTTTACCACGAGTTGTGGTATGTACGGGGGGAACCTTGAAGTGTGAAGTGAAGTGAAAGTCAAAACCAACTGGAACCAAATGCGTACTGGAGAACAGGGACTCTGCATCCATTCTCATCAACTCCTTCAGCGTCTTCGGCGCCAAATGAAATGAAATTGGGTGTGATTTTACGGTGAGCATGGATTGACCCTTTGACGCAAAATTTTTATCAACGTATTTTTCATACTTTGTTCATCACTCTGTATTAATTTACCGCAAAATAAGGGGAAAATACTATATTTAGCATTTTAATAATTTTCTGGTTATGTAATACAGCACAGAACAGTGGTGTCCCTTTCTGTGTAAAAAGTAAAATATTCATGGAAAATCGGTGTTTCGTTCAGTGGGACACCGGGGTCCCATTTTTGCTTCAAAGGGTTAAATAAGGTTATGTTTTTTAAAACAAATTACGGCTGTTGAAAATGCGTAATTGCAACCAAGTAATTCGTAATTGCAAGGCTGAAAAATGCTTTTCACAAGTTTATCTAAATAAGTACTTCGCATTTCAGAAAAGAACACGAGTTTACAAACCTCTTTTTTTTTTTTTTTAACCGAGTGGGCTCGGTCCCCAGGTACTGGCTTATTATACTGCATAATGTGATTTGCATCATTTTTGACAAACTCATACTATGCTACATGTAAGTGGAACCCAGTATGTTTTTACCTGGTCCAATTAATATGATTACATACACATGAATACAATAAAATGACAACTTCCACTTAAAAAAATGACACTAAAGAAACTAACTACAGAAGAACATGAACTTGAACATCAATGTATCAAATGCAACAAAGTATTAAAAAATCATGGCTAATGAGAGGAATAGTTGCATTGACTACATAGAAAAGAGGTTTGACTTAATTTAATGTAGAAACAATTTTACAGTACAAAATGCGTCGAAAAACACACACAAAGCTTAAAATGATTTTATAGTAAAGTTCAAAATCCTCAAAAATTTGTTTAAAACCCTTGCACGTACACCACAAAAAACTATGACAAATAAGCTAGAAACTGCAGTTTTAACTTGATAACCTCAAATTGGAATGTTGACCAAATTATTCAAAATGGATTTAGTCTCAAAGTTATTCAATAAAAAGCAAAAAAGTTTAACTACAGTCCCTTATCTCGATTGAAATTCAAACTAAGCAATTACGTTCATAAATTAAATGGATCCCGTTTTGTATTACTTTTAGCTAACACTAACCTGTCTAATAGGTAAATAATAGGGCACATCTGATATTCAGAAACCACAAAAATTAAGCAAACAATAACAATTTACAACTAAAAAGTATGGAGTTGGCATGGTTGGTGTGCACCAATATGCACAATGCTGGTGGGTGCATACTGTGAACCTTCCATCAGCCACTGCCTCTAAACAGCGCTAGCTAAACAGCTCTGTAAAAAAATCTGGTATGGACCCCACACTACTTCCTTTTACGTGTTAATTTCTTAATAGTTGCCTTAAGTGTTAAAAAAAGTGCTTGGAGTGAGCAAGGTAACAATTCAAATATTTACTCCCCTAATCTGCCACGAAACAATGCAAAAAATATTTTACAATGGTTAATTTTCTTAATATTGCTGATTTTAATATCATTCAGTGAAATTTTCGCAAAATATCGCCAATAGCGCCAAGTTGAACCCAAATTCAAAAAAATAATTTTTTCGCCAAATTTGTCGCCAACTTGGCAATATGTCGCCAAGTTGGCGTCAAACACTTGGCGACCAAAAGCTTGGCGACATATCGCCAAGTGGTCGCGCCAATTCATATCACGAGTCTGCATTGAAATTAACACTGATTTACCAAAAAAAGGGGGTAAAACACCCCCTTGGGAACATTCGAATGCAACCACAAGGGGAGGTGCACAACTAGACCCTCCTCAGAGCCTACATACCAAGCTAGAAGCTTCTACGGCATATAGTTTTTGAGTTATGCGACCCACATACGCACACACGTACATACAGACGTCACGAGAAAACTCGTCGTAATTAACTCGGGGGTGGTTGAAAATGATTTCTCGGCTGCTTATATGTTGGTAGGTACATATGCACGTGCTGACAGGTCGAAAAAACTACTGAACATTCATTCGGGGGTGAGCAAAATCAAAATTTAGACTCAAATTTGAGTGATTTATTTTTCGCGATCACAATACTTCCTTTACTACGTAAAAAGAAGTAAAAAAATCAATTTTCCGATTTTTTCGCCAAATGACTCTATGCTAAGAGTAGCAGAGACTAGCCTTCCGTTCACCAGCAAATTGAACTTATATACAAAAAATGTTCTTGATTTTCCCATATTCAACAATCTAGTATACTTCTTTTCCCAAATAAAAGACTTATAAATATCGGGCAATCCTACATTCAAGGAGATTGTATCCAATGCCATTCATCACACTGACCCAATGATGACAGTCCCCATCTTCAATGAATTTTGTAATGTATGAATTTTATCACGTTAAATTCCGCGAGAATGTAAGAAGTTTAAAAAAATGCTCTTTCTTTGGAGTAAAAAAATACAATGCTTAAAGAGGTACGTACTTTCACAAAAAGAGGAGAGGGGAAAAAAGGAAGTCTATTTCAGGATGCACTTAGCAGATTTAGATATTTTGTGCACTTCGCAGGGAGCACAAAATATCCAGTTTGATTACTGGAAATAAACTGAACGATATTTTTAGACTGAGTGTATATTTTTAGTGACTTTTGAAAGAGGCATTGATATACGATTTAAAATATAATTTAAAGAAAAGTGCCTTTATAAAATATCTTTCCACACAAGGGTTTAAATTCAAGTATAATTGGGGAAGAGACAGGCTTCAAATTTGGAGCTTATCACTTTTTGAGATGGAGCAAAAGCAATATTGTTATAAAATTAAAGCCTTCTGTGTATCCCCATGCTGTAAAAGTCTGCATTTGATGTCTTGTGTTCATTCCATATCTTTTTGTAAATAGTTTCTAAGTGTATTACTTCCTTTAATTTGTATAGGGAAATAAAAATAATTGGTGAACAGATAAACAGTAACATTCTACTATAGCCCTCCCCCTTCAGGTTAACTCTAAACCCGAAAATAAGAGTAAAAAAGAAAAAATTAAAAGAAAAGTAACAAAGGAAACATGTCAATATTAAACCCCTTTAACCTGAAAATTCGTAACACCCTTCAAAAGCTGAAAAACTAATCAGCCGCTGAAGTTTTATGAAGAATGATAGGGCAGGAGAAAAAGCCCCAAGTAACGAAGAATATTTATAAGTGGTGTACTAAGTGAGAAGAAAATTGCTTGACATTGAAAACAACTAGATATGAACTTTGGTTTGATATACGAAGAACCAAATGCAGCCAAAAAAGGTGGGGCATAATTAGACAATAAAAAAAATTCATACATATACAAAATATCAATATTATCTGACTAACTTTCTTTTAAATTAAAAGAATTAGAATGTTAAAATGAATTTAGAAATGGCTAACACGAAACTTTAATCCAAAACCAGGGAAAAAAGTTGCAAATATGCAATACTTCTTTTACTTTTCACACAGAAAGAGAGAATGAAAAGCATTTTTCATTTTTAAATACCTGAAAATCAAAAAAAAAAAAAAAAAAATTCCTTAACACCAATTAATTATTGTTTTTCCACTTATTATTTCTTTCCTAGTTTTCCTAACTTTTTACTTTACGAAAAAAAGGCAATGTTGATTATTCCATTCAACATACTCTCAATATCGGAAGCAGCCAAGTTCTTTTTTTTCGGTAAAAAAGAAAAAAATCAGCTAGTATTTTTGCTCAGTGCACTTAATATATTTAATTTTTCAGGTCTTTCAAAAAATTGTAACAAATAAAAAGCCGATGCAAAAAGATTGTGGACAATTACACAACAACGTGTTACAATAATAAAGCCTTCTTTAAAAGTCTAAGCTGTGCGATTCGAAAAAAGAACAGAAAAAGAACGATTTTATCTGATTAAAAGTGAATAAATATGACTTGAATTTAAAAGAAAAAAAAGAAAGATTTGATTTTCCGTTTTAAGAAATTACTTAAAAAATCTCAAACTGTTTCAAATGGCGCCGTCCGTTGTCTTTTGTTCGCGGAAATTACTTTGTGTAAAAATAAATAAAGAAATCATAGCAAAAAGCAGATAAAATAAACCTAGTTGGAAGTTTTATTCGAACTATACTAAAATATTTGAGGTATTTGCTTGTTTACATGAAAGGGAAAACACATGTTTTCAGCCATTTTGAAAATTCTGTCTTTGAAATAAAGTATTTAAAAAGGGGGCATTTAAAGCAATTTAAACCATCAAAGATACATTTTCCTGGAAAAAAATGAGACAAAACTTACTTGGGGCTTGTAAATTACATGCATTATTTGCCGTGGTGTACAATAACCAAGAAATTTTCAGCTTTCCTAACTACTCACGAATTCAAACTAGATTAAATTCTTAACTCAGAGTTACATAGTTCGGGGGATATGGCGGCAATCATTAGCTTCGCCCCCCTAGTAAATTCGCCATTTACTTAAGCATTATAGCGAGTCAAAGAACGCTTTTTTCCTGAAGTCAAAACTGAAACTTACCATAATTTTATGAACAGGTGGCATAATTGCTGCAGCATATGAACACCCAGAAAATTAAATTATTTTTTATAATTCATCGGCAATTATAGTTCGGGAGTAGAAAAGTCATACTAAAGACAAGATATCCTCACTTCAATACATGGCTTTCACCAACCAATGGGGGTCAAAGAGCCAACCAATAGGGGGCAACCATGGAAATCTCCAACCCCATTTCATAGAGTAACTTTTTTCACTTTATTAATCAATTCGTGTGTGTGTGTGTGTGTGTGTGTGTGTGTGTGTGTGTGTGTGTGTGTGTGTGTGTGTGTGTGAATAAAATAATTTAATAAATAACCATGAGACAATTGGATAAGGAAACAGCATTACCACTGGGGCAAATGTTGGAGGTATAGCGAGGACCGATTTACAGGACATTAGTAATATCGATAATTCATCACGATCTGAGCGGATGTTATTATTTTCCACCTAAAAAAATGCAATTTATTTTTTATAGATAAAAGAATCTTATAGCTTGTTTTCAATGGGGAAAAAAAAGAAAATAGTTATCGTTAGCAAGAGCGAATTTACCGTACCACAAATGTCGCAATAGCAAGAAACCCGACGTGGATTCCAAAATTGACTCAGCTGAAAAAAAAAAAGCTGCACAATAATCCAAAATGATATTATTTATTTTCTCAAATGAAACAGGAATAAAATCAAAGCCAAGGAACCAAGAAATAAGTTAGGCTCAATAAAACGCGGTCTATTTTGGTGACCGATCGTCCAGTAGGAGAATTATGCAGGAAGGAAATCCAAACGATTGATGAGCAAAAAAGGAACTAAAAGTAGTAACATCGAGATTTATTGAAATGAACCTATAAGAATAATCTTTTAAAATAACATGGTTAAACTGAAATGCTTCCGATTTTCCGATATAAGTTACGTCAAAGAAAGAAATTTTCGTATGCTAGCATAAGACACTATAGACGGGGCAATCGCCTCCCCCCCCCTCTCCTTGAGGCTCCTCCTTCAGCAAATGTTTGATATAAAAGTTCAAAAACTTCATTTTAGACGAGTTTTAATGATGTTGAAGTTCCGGAAATGTTTCGGAATTAAAATCCTAAACCTGTGTGATGAATATTTGCAAACCAGTATAACGTAGTGAAGAAAAGTAACTAATAAAATCAATCGTCCCTCCCTTGAAAAATTTCTGGATCCTCCCTTGACACAAGAGTATGAAGAAGCACATTTCATTTCCAATATTGTTCAAAGATACTGATTGCGAGCATTTGAGAACATTTTCTCTCTCATCAGGAAAGTTACTTTTGTTTGGAAAATAGCCTACGATTAGCTCCAGATTGCAACAGCAACATCGTTCAAAAAGAGAGATGTTTCAAACGATATCGCCCATGACAAAGTTACTGACGCATCCATTCCCCACGAAAGCGCTATCATGTTTACTTCGGGCTAGTATTTATTTCGATATTTTAATGTGAAAACGCGAAAAACTAACGGGGCTAAACTGGCGCTAGAACTTTTCAGTGAAGCGACCAAAAAGTGATGGGAGGAATTCAAACACCATTTTGTTTTTAATCTACGAAGAAGATTTAGGGGGCAAAAGAAACCTCTAGATGTCAAGCAAATATATCCTGCAAACAGAGGCGGATCCAGAAATTTTTGTAAGGGGGCTCAAGTTTTAGTGCGATGAAGCATGTAAAATTTAAACCTTCTTTAACTATATCATACTATATTTCACAGCAAGTAATATTTTTATAATACTCTGGTAAATTAACCATTTATTTGTTTTGATAAAAATTTATTATTAGAAAAAATATAAATTTACAATTCATAAATCGTCTACTAGTAATAAATATTGAAATTATAAAATTCTTA
Source organism: Uloborus plumipes (assembly GCA_038373865.1). Classification (NCBI taxonomy): domain Eukaryota; kingdom Metazoa; phylum Arthropoda; class Arachnida; order Araneae; family Uloboridae; genus Uloborus; species Uloborus plumipes. The sequence continues at coordinate 10,551 of JAXGGA010002038.1, read as the reverse complement.
AAGACAAAATTTCTTCAAAAAAAATTAACATTTATCACTCATATCGCATGGTTAAAATTTTTGTTTTAATGAGAGCAAGATTGATAGTGGTTGTGCAACTGATAAAATGTGTTTCTCATCACAGGGAGGTTCAGCTGACCCTTTGACCACCCCCTGAATCCGCCTTTGCCTGCAAACTATAGTCTTATTTTCGGCCCCAACATTCAGAAAGAAAATTTTTTTAGAAAATGAGTTTCGGATTCGTTAAAGTATCCCTATTAGTCACAGAAAATAGATCTTCATCTTCTTGCTCACATCCTAAATAGCAAAGTATTACTAATTTTGCTCAAAATGTTGCTTCTCTTTAAAGGCATTGATTAACACACGGGGCAACTGGTCCTAAGCCCCAAGGGCTAAAATTTCTTTTCAAAGTTACATTGTATGTAACTAATCCTTACAATTTTCAATTTAAAAATTTGAAGAGGAAGCTACTACAGAAATTTATGTTCGAAATTTGTAGTGAGAATGCAAATAAAGTGCATAATGAAAAAATAAAGACTAATAAGGCTCTGTTGCTTATAAGGGAAGAAAAAAAAATATATTTTATTTAATAATTGCTTTGGTTAGCAGAAGGACTCACTCATTTAAAACTATAGAAAATGGTTTTTTCAACTTCAAACCTACACAAAGTTCACTTCTCTTTTTTGTGTGTGTGTGTGTTAAGTGTTTAACACGAGTATTTTTGAAAAATAGATAAATGAGCAATTAATTAATAAAGAACAGTAACTCTTCTTTTGCTGCTGTAACAAAAGCAAAAAAAAAAAAGAAAAAGAAAAAAACACACAACAGCCAAACGTTAAATACCAGAACCCATTGGAATTGACTGGGCTTAGTTCTGATAATTGGAAAAGCAACTAAATAGTGTTTCTGACAAGATGAAAACTTTCGAATTGCATATTTTTTGTGCAGAAAAGGTGTTGCTATCAAATTCACTAGTGTATGGGTTGATTACAAAAAAAAAAAAAAAAACTGTGTGTACTAGGGTGGGCCGAAAAAACACTTTTTTTTATTTCGAATTTGTAATAGCGCGGAAAAGTTGCGAATTATGAAGACAAAAAGAAGGAAAAAAAATTATCGAAATCGGTTGATATCTTCCGATCGCGCATTAGGCCTAAAATTTCACAAAAAATGAAAAAACTTGATTTGCGCGATTTTTTTTTTAAATTTTTGAATTGGATGTTTTCGAAATGTAATAGTGCGGAAAAGTAGCTAATTGTGAAGACAAAAAGAAGGAAAAAAAAATTATCGAAATCCATTGATATCTTCCGATCGCGCATAAGGCCTAAAATTTGACAAAATATGAAAAAAAACTTCATTTTTGCGATTTTTTTTGAAAAAAATTTGAATGAAATGTTTTCATAATTTTTTCGCGCGGAAAAGTTTATAATTATGAAGACAAAAAGAGGGATAAAAAGGAGGAAAAAAAATTATCGAAATCGATTAATATCTTCCGGTCGTGCCTAGGGCCTAAACTTTGACAAAATATGAAAAAACATCATTTTTGCGATTTTTTGTTTAATTTTTTGAATTAGATGTTTTCGTAATGCAATAGTTTAACGTTTACTAATATAGCCTTAAAACATTGTGCTTTGATTTTGTTTTGGTCAGTTAATATCTTCCGGTTGCGCATTAACCCCAAAATTACCCAAAATAATAATTAAAAAAAGTTACATTTTTACGCGTTTTTGGTTTTTGATGAATAATTTTTTGTGAAACAACTGTAGTATTTTTTGAGACAGACTGACAATAATATAGAAAAATAAACTACCACAGGTTCAGTCGATGTTATCCAGTTGCGAAAAGCCTTAGAAACTCTCATGCGTAGACGTCGGACAGCAATCCAGGCAACGTCGCTCGCCCGGCAACGGCTCTCTTCCACTCCATCGCCGCCTTCCTAGGACCACGTCAGTTGTCTGCCTATATTGTTTTTTCAGTCTGCGTTTCTATGTAGTAATCGCAATGTACTATTATTTAGTTCAATCTAGCTGTTTTCATTTTGAAATTCTTGTAGTCTTCTGTAATGATGTAGTTTTCTGCTCTGTGTGAACTCGGTGATTTAACGAAAAAGTTATACAATTGCCGAGCCAAATAACAAGACAAATACTCTAATAACAAGACAAATATTTGGCTGCCCCACTTTTGGTACTCCAAAAGAACTGCCATCAAACAAGCCGTCCACTGGCAAGGACATCATTAGGTGCCGTACTCAAGGAAGGTTAAATTTGGCACTAGAAATTAATAATGGTGTCTTCGCCAGTAGGCAGTTAGTTTGATGGCAGTTCTTTGGAGTGCCAAAAGTGGGGCAGCCAAATATTTGTCTTGTTATTAGAGTATTTGTCTTGTTATTACATAACTTTTTGTTAAATCACAGAGTCCACACACAGCAGGAAACTACATCATTACAGAAGACTACAAGATTTTCAAAATCAAAACAGCTAGATTGAACTAAATAATAGTACACTGCGATTACTACATAGAAGCGCAGACTGAAAAAACAATATAGGCAGACAGCTGACATGGTCCTAGGAAGGCGGCGATGGAGTGGAAGAGAGCCGTAGCCAGGCGAGCGACGTTGCCTGGATTGCTGCCCGACGTCTGCGCATGAGAGTTTCTAAGGCTTTTCGCAACTGGATGACATCGTCTGAACCTGCGGTAGTTTATTTTTCTATATTATTGTCAGTCTGTCTCAAAAAATACTACAGTTGTTTTACAAAAAATTATTCATCAAAAACCAAAAACGCGTAAAAAGTAACTTTTTTTAATTATTATTTTGGGTAATTTTGGGGTTAATGCGCAACCGGAAGATATTAACTGACCAAAACAAAATCAAAGCACAATGTTTTAAGGCTATATTAGTAAACGTTAAACTATTGCATTACGAAAACATCAAATTAAAAAAATTAAACAAAAAATCGCAAAAATGATGTTTTTTCATATTTTGTCAAAGTTTAGGCCCTAGGCACGACCGGAAGATATTAATCGATTTCGATAATTTTTGTTCCTCCTTTTTATCCCTTTTTTTGTCTTCATAATTATATACTTTTCCGCGCGAAAAAATTATGAAAACATTTCATTCAAAATTTTTTCAAAAAAAATCGCAAAATGAAGTTTTTTTCATATTTTGTCAAATTTTAGGCCTTATGCGCGATCGGAAGATATCAATGGATTTCGATAATTTTTTTTTCCTTCTTTTTGTCTTCACAATTAGCTTCTTTTCCGCACTATTACATTTCGAAAACATCCAATTCAAAAATTAAAAAAAAAATCGCGAAAATGAAGTTTTTTCATTTTTTGTCAAACTTTAGGCTTTATGCGCAATCGGAAGATATCAACCGATTTCGATAATTTTTTTTTCCCTTCTTTTTGCCTTCATAATTCGCAACTTTTCCGCGCTATTACAAATTCGAAATAAAAAAAAGTGTTTTTTCGGCCCACCCTAGTGTGTACCCTTCAAATTTAATCCAGGCTAGAATTCGGCTCTCGGACTTCTCTGGGTTTTAACCTGTAACTCTTTCTAACTTTTCCAGGGTTCCAAAAAAAAAAAAAAAAAAAAACCATGAAGGTTCATACTTAAATTTTGAATTTGAAGTTTTCTTTTTGAATCTATTAGCTGTGATTTCCTTCAAAACATACGCAAAAACAACTATTAAGCAATTGAGAATCAAAACTTAAAACATTCAACTTTTAATGCCCCCCCCCCCTCCGTACGGTACATGTTTGTGCAAGTATTCGCTTCAGGTTCGTGTCAAACATACATGCTTATTCTGGTTGCAAGAAAGTAGCTAAAAACATAATAATCTACTTACCCCAGAAGTTTATGACATAAAAGATGGTATATTTCCCCTCTTCTTTTTACACAATTTTCCAGGTTTTTGTCAACATTAATGATTTTAATTTTTTTTTTTTTTTTGTCAAAATTAAATTTCCCAAACGTGCCAGGTTATCCTTGACTCATGGGAACCAGAGTTCGGTTAACTTCATCATCATTTTCTCCCAAGGCCACTATTTAGGGAGGTCAGAGGAGGGCTTCAACAAAAATGTTTTGGTAACTGAGACTTTTAAAGTGTAATTTGATGCATAACCTCCTCTAAAATTGGAAGCTTGTTCCACCTATGCTTTCAAAAAAAAAAAAAAAAAAACATTTTCCAGGACTTGAAATAAACAGTGGTCCGCTGGTCTGGGACCACAAAAATATACACTGGACTATACTATAATTTTTAGTCGTCCACGGGACCAGTGAAGTTTCATTCCATTAACACGTTGACTGCCAAGCTACGAGATAACTCGTGGTATGTGAACTTAGCTGTTGAGTCCACTTCGAGTTAGCTTGTAGTTCCTGGATTTGCGGTTTACATACATATTTGAGCGCAGATGTCATACTCGAGCAGAAGTAGAGATATTTGACTTCGGTGAAGGTACCATAAAATCCTAACTCTCTCATCACATGTAGATTGGCTAGCCCAACTCCTAATCTAGGATATGCTTCATAGCTTGGCAGTCAACGTGTTAAAAAATTACAAGCATCATATTTTATTGAATCTGCTGAAAATTGTAGTTTTTTTAAACTATATTTTGGTTTTCTTTGTCAGGAAAGATAATTTAGGCAACTTCTGCAGCATTATAGCATTTTTATCAATCTATTACCTTCCTCCCAAAACAACTAAAAAGATAAATTTCGTTGGCTCCTTTACCAGAGTTGGTGAAGGGAAAGATATTGTTGTGTATTCTGCCGTGCTAAGCACAAAAGTCATTATATGTACTTTTTAACAAAATTGAGTTACGGTTACTAAGTGGCTCTTTGTGACGTATTTTACCAAAGTACAAATTATATGGTCATTTGAGAATGGAAAATATTTTTGAAAAAATTCTGAAAAAGTTTCATTTGAATCAGATACATGGTGGCGCAAACAGGAGCGCCACGAAGGGAGGTCCAGGGAGGTCACCGGGACCTCCCAAACATCTTCCTCATTCGGCAAATTCGGACAACGGTTCGGCACATTCAGGGATAACACTGAAATATATTTTGCAATATATATATATATATATATATATTATATATATATATATATATATATATATTAAGTGTTTATATATGAAGTCCGCCCTCGGGTGTGCACGAAGTCAGTGTAAATAACAACAATTAAAAAATATTCGAAAAACGTCTAGAAAAAGTTTTGAAAAAACGTTATAGATTCAAAAAGCAATACGACAATTTTTCATAAGCAACTAGAATTTCAAAAATTATCTGGGCAAGTTACTGCTTCGTCTACGGAGAGAATCAAGAAACAACTTCGTCTTATCAAGAAACATTTTAACAAACAGGTTTACAAATTCATTGCTGGTCTATATTACCAAAACAACTATCCTGCAGAGTTTATTTTTTACTACCTTAATTTGTTTAATAAATCTTTTCGGCAGAATCGATAATTTTTTCACCCAAACAACTACGTTTTGGCAACGGTTTCCTTTCAACTCTGATGATATGCTGTACTTAAACCCGATTTGCGGGAGGTGTTGCATGGAAGCGAGCTCTGCGAACCGCATCGACTTGGTACGGAAAAGGATCGAGTAAGAGGAATATGAATAATGGTGTTGCTTCTTTTTTCTATTACTGGGTAAGTGATCTGTCTTTCTTTTATTTGCAGGTCAGAGCGGGGGGGTTGGTTGTATTCATGAGTTGGCAGTAGTATTTCATTTTTTCGTCCTTTTGGACTTCTCAAAACTTAACATCCTTTCTCGATATGCTAACTCGTGTGCAGCTGACCTCTTCAGAAACCTGCAAATTATTATTTTCACCAACTGCTCCCGCTCTCCGTAGACGAAGCAGTAACTTGCCCAGATAATTTTTGAAATTCTAGTTGTTTATGAAAAATTGTCGTATTGCATTTTGAATCTATAACGTTTTTTCAAAACTTTTTCTAGACGTTTTTCGAATATTTTTTAATTGTTGTTATTTACACTGACTTCGTGCACACCCGAGGGCGGACTTCATATATAAACACCTAATATTTAGAATGCATTTAATGCTCTAGCTGCAATTATGCACTGATTGAATGTAGAATATCTTATTTTCACATTTTACCCATATATATATATATATATATATATATAATGCATGCGGCTACAATCTTTTTTTTTTTTGTATTATTCATTTGAAAAATTTGAAAATGAGAAGATCCAATTAATAAAACTATATCTCATTCTTTTATTGACGTTAATTACCATTACCATAAACCAAACCGCGCCTTGGCGCCTTTCGGTTAATTCCATAGTGTGTGTAGCATGACCCCAGACAAGACGGATAAAGTGAAAATGCTGCAATGCATAAATGTTGCACTTTGAACGCAAAAAACTCTAATATTATGTGTGACGACTTCAGTTTTTTTTTTTTTTTTTTTTTTGCTTTACCCAGCAGATTTTCTCATTTCTCGTACTGAAAAATATTATCTGCTTTGCTTCATTTATTTAGTTCCATTTCTTGACTTTCTTCACTACGAAAAGAATCAATCAACCGTCAAACTATAGTTCAATATTGTTTTTCGTTTTAATTATAGTACTGAAATATATCTATCTGTTTTACTTAATTTATTGATTTTGCTTGCAATGAAGAGGATTCGTAAACGATATAAAGTTGAGTGTTTAATTTGTGGAAGTACTTTTAATGACGATTATAAACGAAAACATGAGGAACTTTGCCACGTGCGTGGAAGAAATATCTCCGTGAAACTTGCTGGAGCTCCAAAAAATCCATTTGATGCTGCAAGAAAGAAAATAAAGACTGCTTCAAGCAGCGAATTATCGCCATTAACGGTTAGTTTTAAATGGATCTTTTTTTTTCCTCTTTTAATTTGTTTGAATGTATTTTTTTTTACTCACTGATTTAAATCAATGGCCATAGGAGTCCCACACTTGAGAGCCTGTCGCAATACATTTTGGGAGCCCTTGTTTAACGTGAACATTTTTTAATGTGCAGTTTAAATTCCTTTCCGGGCTCTTATGTCACAGTTGCGACATGTGTAACTTGGGAAATCCGACACCGACCTTAATAATTAGAAGCAAATTAATTTCTTCGTTAAAGGTCGTCATGCTTTTGGAAAAAATTGTGTAATTTTAATCTTTGCTCAAATTATTTTTCAGACATTATGTTTTTTTCTTAGAATTTAATAAAATTTGTTTTCATCATTTTCAATAAATTATGCATGTACTATATGAAGAAATTTTGTTGAAAAAAAATCCTGTTGTAAGTTAATTGATTCGTCATTGAAAAATAACCTACTAATAGTGCATTTTCTGTGTAATTGTGTATGTGTGTAACTGAACCTTTTTCGGCTTGCAACTGATTCGCGTCAGTGGCACAGACATAAGAAAAAAAAATAAAAAATGAAATATTCGTTTTGCATACATAATTTCCCTACACTGCAAAAAATGAACTGTCATTTTTACAGTATAATACTAGCAACCGACTGTAAAATGCTGAGTAATAAACTAAAACTAGCAATTGTAGTTTCTTACTGTAAAGTTATAAATTTTACAGTTTTTTGTCGTAAAATTTAACTGTATTATACTGTAAAAACAACATACATTTTTTACAGTGTACTCGAATACCTTAATTAATCTCGCAGTTTAATTAATACCGTTTTCATAATTTTTATTGGATCCCTCCCCCAAAATGAAATCATAGCTACGCCAGTCACTGAGTGACTGAGTTCACTCAATAATTGGCTCTTTCAAACCTCTTAACGTTCACAGTTCTGCTTTACCAAAGATACAAGTATTGTTATTAGTTGTTTTCAGCATTTACAGAACCATTTCGGAAAACAGTAAAAATATCAATACGACACTCAGAAACAAACCTACGCGTTTCAAAAACCAAAACTTTATGAGGGGAACACTAAATACCCGTGTAATTGTTTCTACTCTCTTGGACTTATTTTTATCACAAACAAACAGTTTTTTTAAGTGCTTAACTCTTTTTTGTATTTTTTGCCAAAATTTTCAGATTGTAAAGTCACAATTGATGAACAGCTATGTCCAGGTGTGTGTAAACTTAATTTGTTGTTTCACAAACCTGTCAAATGCATGCTTTAATTTGTAAACACGCATCATATATGCAATATTTTTAATCTGTCTTGCAGTCAATATGTTTTAATCTGCATATATATTTATAAGAAATCCAATCAATCGCTTCAGCAGCAACACCCCCGTTGTTATTTATCAAAATTCTTTTTTTTTTTTTTTTTTTTAAGTGATACCCATCATCTTTTCTCACAAAGTAACGGTATAAGGTTTGTGTACATGCTTGTATTTTTTCATTCGGCACATTTTGAAGTTTCATTCGGCAAATTGGGAGCTTTCCCCCTCCCAAAACTTTTAGCTCGGGGCGCCTCTGGGTGCAAAACTTTAATCTATATACATAAATGACTACTTTTGTATGTATGAGTAATCTTCCAAACTACTGGACTGATTTTAACCATTTTTCACCGTAGATAGCTACAGTAACAGGGAGCAGGATAAGCTATAATTTATTTCTAAAAAGCTTAGTTTAAAAAAGTTATTATGGAAAATAGTAAATTTCATGTCATTTCCCCATTAAATGATTAAATTTTCAGTCCATTGTTGCAAAATTTGGTTGCCTCGCAACAACAATATTAATAGTAATCATGATGAAAATTTTGAACCAAGGCTTCTCTGGAGTAGGTATGAAATTATTGCTTTCTTAGGATTTTTATATTCATCTGTGCCAATAATCGCTAATGGGGCTTAATAAAAAGATAATTTTGGCAACAGTTAGAAAATAGAAAGTGTTTATAGTCAAATTTTTTCTAAATTAGGTACATAAGATGTTTTCACCAAGTTATCACAAGGATAGAAACTAATAATGGGACTTATTTAACGTGCAATATTTGGAAATGGTTGACTCCAGAGCGATTGATACTGTAAATATATATTTATTTTAATACACCAAGCTTATAACATTTCCTATTTACCTAAACATTATTTGTAGCTTGCATTTGTATTTAGGGTGTGTAATACAGTTTTTTTTAGTTTATCCAAACAGAAAAAAAAAACTATTGTTTACAGAAGTAGCCATTTATGTATATGGATGTGCACTTTAATGCTGAAAAAATTATAAATGGGTTTCACTGAAACACATTACCCAGCAGAAACCTGGGCATTTCATTTCATTTCACACTCCAGGGTCCCCTGTACCAATCACAGCTTCGTGGAACCGGGATGGGGCCCTGAAGAGCGCTCTGTTCCTAATTTTGAACCGGAACCTAGGATCGAAGAAACCCGGGCAGGGCCGGGTACCCGGCTAGTGAGTAATATTTCAGTTAGAGTTCAACTGCAGATACCACTTTTGCACTTAGAGCGGCAGTATTGTTACCTCTATTATCACTTTTTGCGAAATATCCCATTCTAGAGAACGACAAAAAATAAAGGACTAGCTCTCAAACAATGCGGACATTACAAGCAGTGTAGACGGTAGTAAGTCCATTGAAGAAACTCAACCAACACCAACCTGGTAGGAGGAAGTGTCGTGCAACTTTATCGTGGCGGTTCGGATGACGTTCGGAATGACTGGAAGCTCGACGGCTGTCGAAGTCTTGATGCTCCTGTTGTGGTTGGAGCTGGATGCGGCGCTGAACGGCACCACGCTGCTGCTGTGGGGCTGGTCCAGCACATAGTTGACCGCGTTGGACACCCCTTCGGCAGCGAGCAAGTTGCTCGTGGAGGTCACATCGCTCACTTGCTGGGGGTTGGCGTACTCCGCACTGGAAAGCAAAAAGATACAAGACATGACAACTCAACTTGCTTCAGATTTTAGTATCCAGCATACCATTGGCACACCCAGAATTTTTCCCTGGGAGAGGACACAACTTTCGTAAAGAGGTTTCATATTCTTTTTTGGCTATATTTGAAATTGAAGGTCTCAAAATTGGTGATTTTAAGAGACTACACTGTTAAAATTACAGGTTGCATGTGGCACCTTTAAGGGTTAAAAGTTCTAAGCACCAGCGGCACCCTTTGAAGGGTGCCACTTGACTCCTTTTGGCACCCTTAAGGGTGATATTAGGCGCCATGTGCAGGCCCGTAATTTAGGGGGGGTCAATTGCCCCCTCCTGGCTTTGAGAAACCAATGTCTTTACCTATAAGTGGGAGTGGTTTTTGTTGTTTTTCGATGAAATTGCATTGTGTTTACACTTTTTGACCGCCCCTGGAAAAACTTGAAATGACGGGCATGGCCGTATGGCACCTTTAAGGTGCCATGGGTCATCTATTCGGTGCCATAAGATAAGCATTGGGTGCAGGCCCGTCATTTAGGGGGCCAGGGGGCTACACTGAACCCAGCTACACTGATTCTAGTCAATCTATCCATTCACAATGAAGATCTCAAGAGCCCTTTAAAAACTATCCGCCTCGTAGGACGTAACAGCTGCATCTAATAAACTGTTCCAAAGGCTATCAACCTTTGTGAAGTAATATTTTTTCATCATTTCAAGATTAGCT